>WSFP011484088.1:0-15737 GCA_009831015.1 Picea engelmannii | reverse complement strand
GAAACACTAATGAGCACACTTAATAGGTTTGCCAACAATAATCTTTGAGGAGTCTGCACAATGGTCGCAAAAACTCAGAAGATTGATCTTTCAAAGAAATGTGCAATGTTGTGAGATTTGAAGAGATGGACCTTTTGGATAGGTGCGTGGAGAGTCAAACAAGTGCACAAGGCAAGGCCTTCCACAATTTTCAGTAAGGTACGATCTTTTAATGCTTTGTGCAACACTCACATAGGTTAGAAACATTAATATTTCAGATTTCCCTTGCTGCACCTAGCCACCTATTACCTACACGATAGGAGATGAACACAATCATCAGAGATGATATCTACATGCAATTTGTGTGGGTCACTTGGAAAAACCCTCAGGGTGGGTTGTGTTCGAAGATGGCCTTCTATGCATAACATATTATGGTTATGAGGGATGGACTCATTATTTTACCCCATTACACACTTCGCCACTGGATGCATGCCCTTTGGATCCCCTTGGGTCAGTTTAGACTTGGATCTCATAGGCTATGAATTGAGAATGATCACTGGATTAGTCGATTAGACAAGATTTTCCAACTATGCCATCTTCGTGAGGTTGAGACAGAGGAGCACTTCATCTTCCATTGCTCGGTTTACTATGAGGTTCGAGGATGGTTTCATTGTCTTTTTTGAGAGTTACAAACGCTTGGTAGTTTCTTTAGTTACCCTGACCAGAGATGCTTGGCCTTATACTTGCAGGAGGCCCTTCGCCTCCTCTCTTCCATCCTCTAGCCACATCCACTTCCTCGACTTGGCCCAACTCAACAAATACTTTCTTTTTGATGGTGCTCCTGAATAGGGGCACCAAGTGGTAGATGGACATAGATGACTCCAGATCAGTGAGGACACATAGCTCTATCCTGCCTCCGTGAGACCCCAGTGGCGCCGCTAAACTAGACCTCATACTAGCAGTCAATACAGTCGCTAGATGATATCTTCCAGACCTCAACAATGAGTTCTTCCTTCCAGGCAGCAACAACACACTCATTCAATCTCCTCGCCTGCTTCTTCTTCCGGATAGATGTCTATTTTGAGTTTTCTCCATTTGGCCTCGGATGCTAGGAGAGATGGCTCTAGTGGACCGAGACCTCTTACTGTTGGTGCCATAGGCTAAAGAGCCACTCTTCTTGTACACCTCTCTTTATTTCTCCGGGGTCGCCTCTTCTTTGAAGTCCATCTTCTAGGTTTATAGATTAGATTGCTATTTTACTTCTTGTTTCTTGCTTTTATATAGGAGCTGTTTTAGCGCTTCCGCTTTGGGTAGACATCATTGTACCTAAAACATTCCCATTGGCCTACTTCAATGGTCATTTGTTGGGCATTAATACATTTATCTTTTCTTATCTTATCTAGTCAACCAACAAATATCTTTGAACTATTGGGCAATGGCCACAAGAAAAGAATAAGAAGGATCTCTGGAATAGGTGTGATAGCATCACAAGCTCAAAAAGCGTTCAAAGGTGTGATGATTTACTGGAGATAAGAACGAAGGATTTGACAAATCACAGCCTTTGAAAAACTTGATTTCAAGAGTGATTGGATAAATATCAAAGAATTTAGAAGGCCAAAAGAACAAAAAGGAGTGTTTCACACAAACACAATTTTCAAGATAATGACAAAGGGCTCCTGCAAGCAAAGTACATTAGTTGAGTTATGAATATCCAAGAATATTTAAATCCTTCCCAATCACAAGTAAAATTTTAGATGCTCTTAATAGAGACACAGGCCAACCCACCAAGAATTGAAAAGTAGGAGGGGTCCCCAAGTTAGCAACTTTGGGGGAGTTGTTGTGGGCACAACTGAATGATACTTGGAAAGTACAAGGTTGACATCATCAACAATTTTTTAGAAAACATTTGTGCTCAAGGCTCTTAGATGAAGGGGCTTTGAACCCCGGACCTGCAACATCTATGGTAGAGTTGAATGGAATGTCGGAATAGTCCAAAATTGGCAATTGCCTTCCTTGTTTGCATATGGAGATTCTTTCTCCAACTTGTGCTTTTTAAGCTAGTTTGGGAACCTGGTTGTGAGTGAGGAGAAAAAAAGTGTCTATATTTACATTTTACACGCCCCCAACTAAGATTTCTTGAGTGGGAGGAGGCAGCATTTGGCTTTGACTTTGAGTTTGATGGGTGATTCGGAAACTTGGGCTTCCATTTTAGATTCAACATAGGGAGGTGACAAGGGGGTATTAAACTTTTTTTGGCCAACTCTGAGTTTTGCCATTTTTGTATCTATTCTTTATTTCTTTCTTCTAACCTCATTGAGGGCTTCAATGTTCAAGTTCGCTTGGTGTTTAACATCTTGGTTGAAACCAATGCAAGGACCAATGTCATTGCTGGTAATCTGGGCAAGATAGTGTTTGAATCTATGTATGCTGCTACTACAATGATTGTGGCAAAATTTGCATTTTACCTTAGCTGATCTTGGAATCTTTTCACAGTAAATCCAAGCGAAGTCCTTTTCCCCTGGTATTTTCACTGTTTTGGTTTAATGTTTTGCTGCTGATTTGGTTTATGTCTGTTTAAGAAGTTTGTGGGAAGGAGAGTTTGCTGCTGTTTTCTCTGGTTAATGCCTGTGATGATATGGGACAGTGGACAGAAACAAGCTAACAGCCTTGAAACCCCTGGAAAACCCAATAGCAGAAAAATAATACTCTAATTAACAGCTCCAAAAGGCCCAAAAAACAATAACAAGACCCTAAACACAGTTGCTATCAGCCCTAAATAACTAATAGCAGCAAAGAAAGGCTGAAAGAAGTGTGTAACGTCTTAAGCTCAAAACAGCATTGTAACAGTGCCTGGTATGATGATTGCTGAGTAAAACCTTCCAATATGCTGCTGTTATGGTGCCCTAGGTGTGTAGGTGGATGCCCAAGATGCATTGGTGGGTGCTGTTGATGTGTCGGTGTCCTCCTTTTGGTCTGTTTGTCTGCTTGCATTGTCGAAGAGAAGAAATTCATAGAAATGAGAGAAGAATGAGGAATATTGGGGTTTTGATAGAGGGGCCTGCTGATTTTGACTCAGTCAAACTAAATTAAACTCAATCAAACTGAGCTGGAATTGTGATTAATCGTGAGTCAAACTTGGTCATTCCGAGTTTGCTTTAGGGTGAGCTGGAAAAACTCTTTTCTAGCCTGATCTGAGTGAAACTCGCTATTTAGCAAGTTTGACATGCAATCCTTGTTACACTGGTCATGAAGGTAAAGGCCAGCAGATAATAGTATTATTCTGGATAAAACTCCATCTGAAGGTTTAGTCAGCATTTAAGGTGGTTACAGCTAACAGAAATGTTTTTAAACATGAAATCATGGCCTTGTATAATGGAGTTTGGATCAAGGCCCTATGCATTTTCTGGTTGCTTAAACTTAGGTGAATCTTTATTTTTCTACTTTTAGTGGAAGTTTTATGGCTTTAGGCAAAAGGTAGTTCCCTCCAAATCTATTCTTGTAAATCTCCTTGGTTTGTTAAGGCATAATATATGAAGTAAGCACACTTACATGGAAGTCCTTCACCTCTATGTTCTGGTACAAGAAATTCATTGAAATGGAGTTTGACTACATATGACAGTCAAGGAGTTGATTGATGGCATCTGCTCACCCTTCGATAATCATTGCATACCTGCCCTTTTGTCTTGAGGTTTTTTTTTAGAATCTCTATGGTGCAATGCCCAACCTTTATTCGCTCATCATTAGAAAATTTTGTTAGAAGTTATTCTTTAAATAATAGTATAAATCAGGGGATTATGTCTGATTTGTGTACATTTTTTGCAGTGGCAACCTATCAGCTTGAATGTCTTGCAAATGAATGTCCACAACAGCAAAGGCTATCTGCTTTTTTTACTGTGAAGTCTAATCCTCTCCCTGATGGGGATATGGGGATGGAAAACAATTCTGCTTCCATATCCTGTGATCAAGGGTCGTCTTTGAATGGTCCTGGGGGAGTAGTTGAAAGAAAAAAGAATTATGACTGCATGCCACAGGGAGAGAATTTTCAAGAAAACTCAACTGCATTATGTGGTGCACAAGAGATGCATGGTCATGAAGAAAATTGTGTTGAAGAAAGCTCCCAAATGTTAACTAGTACACGCCAAATGCCTTGTTCATTGAATTTGAAGGAAGTGTGCCATCTAACTGATCACAGGGATGCCTGCAGTGAAAATGAGATAACAAGATGCAATGTTTTGAAGCTGGCAAACACTGAGAGTACCGATAATTCAGTAAACAATGCCTCCAAGGAAATATCACAACCAAGGCCCTCGAGAACTAACCATACATTACATTCAACGATGGGAGATGCCAATTTTGTTGAAAATTATTTCAAGGTGAGTTAAAAAAACATTTGTAAATATGCATCATTCTTTTGTTTCTGTGATATTTGTGTGTTGTGTCCTTTCTCAGAGGTTTGTATCTGTTTAACAAGGGATGTATTACTACCTCCAGTTATCTTGTAATCACTTGCATTGACATGCATGCTGACTGATTGATTGTCTGACTAGGTTATGTTCAGTTAGTCAATTAGTGTATACTAGCATAATTGATTGCCACACATGCATAAGTTATATAATTAACGCAATGCATGCATTGTTACAATTTGCAAATCGCAGTACAATCCTTATTGTGTTGGATAATTTGAATGTCTACTACAATAAAAACTCTCATCACTAACGGTGCATGAGTTTGTAGTTATATATATATAATTTTTTTGTTTTTGATGGGGAAAAACTTTATATATAATATTACAAAAATGAAATCAAAATATACATTTTTCTGGCCATTACAGCCCTCTCTTGGTCTTCAGACTTGCTTTGCAAGAATCCAGAACTCTGTCTCAGAATCAGACTTGTCCTATATCTACATATTACAATCATTCAATGCCTTACAAGGCCTTCCTTTTGTACACCAAAATATTACAAATACAGACCAGAAATGCCTTTTCAGGCCAAAATGCCATCCTACCAAAACCTAAAAACCAACAAAAGACAACGTTTTTGAGGATGTCAATACAAAGACTAAACAGAATCGGAGAGCAGTTCACCATCTTTGAACTCTTGTTCAGAGAGTGTCCCCTCCTGCAAAGTTGGAACTTCTTTAGATAGACAGTCTGCTTGGACCAAAACTTTTCTATAAATATGTGAGAAAGTGATTTCTGTGAATTTCTCTTTACATCAAATATCCTATTCATAATTGGAGCAAGTACCAGGCTTTCAATCCAACATTTGCTATTTGGCCAATTCATAAGCAGCTTGGAATCACCCAACACCGGTAAACTGTCAATGCCAAAATCTGCAGCACAGTTCATAAGTAACCATAGAGCAAAAAATTTGGATTGATTATTCGTTTCCTGCCCTAGTGCATACTCAGGTAAAATAAGATATGATAATTTTATTAATGTCTGACAAATGATCATAAA
The DNA here is from genome assembly GCA_009831015.1 of Picea engelmannii. NCBI lineage: Eukaryota > Viridiplantae > Streptophyta > Pinopsida > Pinales > Pinaceae > Picea > Picea engelmannii. Next base: position 10,297 of record WSFP011484088.1, on the reverse strand, counting down.
TAAGTCAATGGGACTGCTAAGTACATCAGTTAGACAATACAAAGTGGGAGCACAAAACGCTGCTCTTGAGTAAAACATGATAAAATCAAATCTTCCCTATACTGAGAAGATCCAAAGTCTAAAACCTAACAGCATGGATCATAGAATAAAACGGTTTTCTTTTAAAAGTAGAAGTCCACCCTGCACCACACGTACTTGGGAGTTCCTTGACAGGCTCCATAAAAAATCCCCAGGCTTTTGAGAAATAAATTTCTTGCTGCTTGAGGATTCTTTTAACTTTTAGCATTTCTGGCTTCCAAACTCTCTCATAAGGATATCTGATCATATGTGCCACCTGCCATGGCTTTATCTCCTTTGCTTGGAAAATCATGTTATTTCTGGCTAGCCACAGTCCCCAAATAACAAAGCATTCCATTGCTTTATGTGCTGATTCCTACTTATCATTTATCCAGTTTTCAAAACAAGCTGAAAAAGTTTCTTGGTCCCATTTATTCCGTCCATTGGATAGCTGAAGAGCTCCATTCCAGATTTCTCCAGAGAAAGGACATTTCACTAAAAAGATGATCAGCTGTTTCTTCATTTTCTTTTCAAAGAGCACACCTTCCAGGCCCAATCCATTTTTTGCCCATTTTCTTCATTTTTTGCACTCCTTGTTTCCTTTTTATTTGAACTGATAGTTTTATTCTTTAGTTTTACCAGAAATGATAAAAAATCCATTTTTGCTTGCAACTAATAATCCATTTTTTTAGTTTAGAATACTAACAGTTGTACTTGATGGTTGCATATTTCATGTTTAATGGGTTTTATATTTTTAACACTATGAATACAGAATTCAAGGTTGCACTTCATAGGGACCTGGAAGAATCGGTATCGGAAACGATTTGCAGGAAAATCATTTGAGGACATACCCCCATATTCCGGAGTTGATACCACATTTGTTCCTGGTAGTCGTGTTATTGTCCACATTGATATGGTAATGCTCATTCTTTTATAGGATTTGAAGCTTATAAAGTTCTGCCGTGATTCCTTCTGGATACTGCTAATTAGATCAATCATCTATATAACAGAATTTATATGACTTGGTTCTCTCCAAGGATAACTGACAAGCTATTTTATGTTATTTGATATGGATTTATGTTTCAATTTTTAGCTTTTCCATTTTTGTTAAGACTTCTCTCGAGCCATTGTCTTCTGTTCCCAGGATTGCTTCTTTGTATCAGTTGTGATCAGGAATCGTCCTGAATTAGATGGGAAACCTGTAGCCGTATGCCACTCTGATAATCCTGAAGGAACTGCTGAAATCTCTTCTGCAAACTATCCTGCTCGGGGCTATGGTTTGATAACTTTGCCTGTACATTTCTTCAAATTAATTTGTTTCTGCATTGTATTTTTCTTCACATTCAGGGATAAGAGTTAGCAGTTCCTTTGCATCAAAACATAATTGGGCTTTTCTGCACATATAGGCATCAAGGCAGGTATGTTTGTTAGGGATGCAAAGGCTTTGTGCCCACATCTTGTTATTCTTCATTACGATTTTGGAGCATATGAAGAGGTAATTTATCATCTTATATCTTTCATTTTGTCTCCATACGTTGTTTAATAGGCGGGTTTTGTTCAACAGTTTTCCGTTCATGTATCGAACAAAGTAGATACAGAACTGATATTTTCATTTTTTGAGTCTAGTATTGTAGTTCTTGGTGAGAGTGGTGTTCCCTTCGAACAGTACAGTTTTCTACGACATTGAATGTTATCTATTATTCTCTTTGCAGGTTGCTGATCAATTCTATGACATTCTGCACAAGCACTGTAACAAAATACAAGTATGTATTTGTTTGTTGGTCCATACTGTCTTTCATCCTACTTTTCATGGCTTGACATTTACAGTTGCATAGAATAAATAAAGGTTATAATGAAATGCAGGTGTTAAGCTGTGACGAGGCATATTTAGATATGACTGGTTCAGGTGATCCTGATCACACTGTATCAGCTATCAGAGATGAGGTATTTGATGTGACAAAATGCACTGCAAGTGCTGGCATTGCTGGAAATTTACTGATGGCCCGAATGGCTACGAAGAGAGCTAAGCCCAATGGTCAATATCATGTTCGACCCAATGAGGTAAGTGTAAAATTTTCAGACCCCAACCCAGTTTCAGTCTCGCTGATTTTTCAGCCAAAGTTTAATGCCCAAACCCAGTTTTATATCAGCAAATAAAACTTAGCAGAAAATTAATTTCAGAACTGAAACATGAGGATTCTGAACATCGTTTAACATTGACCCTGGAAAAACCCACAAAGGGAAAACCAGTGAGAGGGAGATTTTTATTATTTAGGAGCTTCAGAGAAATTCTGTTACAGCATGTTCATCTTCAGAAATTTAATGACAAACTTATCTCGATAACCGTGCCAAGTCTTCACACAGGAAATGAGCCAAACTTCTCAAAACTTTTTTCAGAATTTTCTACAATAAATTGCAGGTCTGCTCCTCGATTTCTGTGCCTCCAAAATTCTGTACGGATGCCTTGAAATACGTGCCAATTGCTTCAACAAATTTTTGGGTGCATTAATGGTTGTACGGCTGCCTCATAAATCGTGCCAAACTTTCCAAAAAAAACCACAGCAATCTGTCTCGATTTCTGTGCCAAGAAAGGACTGTACGGACCTGCACATAATCTGTACGGTACGACATGAGTACGGCTGTCTGTCCCTCCTCAAAATCTGTGCCAAAGTATGGTTGTACGGACATAATTAAATGCTGTCTGTTGTCTCGATTTCTGTGCACACAAGTGACTGTACGGACCTCAGAATCCGTGCTGTACAGCCTCCTGTGTATGCTGAACCTTTGCTTCGATTTCTGTGCTATTATTCTGCCTTGGAATTCATGCCCTAGCTCTCAAAAATCGCTGCTCTCTTGCTGCTCGAAAATGCTCTCTCTCTTGCTCTCTCAACAATGAACCAACAACCAAACAATGGGTGTGCCCTCCAACCCTAATCGACCTCATGAGGTAGGTGAGGAGTTTCTTAATCCAATGATTGAGATTGGATTAGATGAATGGATGAGATTTGGTGTCTCTTCACTCACACTCACTAAAGTCATAAAGTCACCTTTTAATTTGCATCTCACAAATTAAATGACTAGGGCCCACATTAGGCACTTTCTCACCCCTTAGGCACCTAGGGATGAGAAACACTTGCCTAGGTACTTTATTTTAATTAAAAATTTAACACTTCCTCTTGCTGAGGAAAGTGTTACTCACCACTCCAAGCTTGTCCCTGGAAAATACAAATTTGCCTCTGCTCAATGCTTTGGTGAGTATGTCTGCAACCTGTTCCTCTGTAGATATGTACTATAGCTCCATAGCTCCTCTCTGAACATAGTCACGGATGAAGTGATAACGAATCTCGATATGCTTAGACCGGTCATGAAAAACTGGATTCTCCGAGAGTTTAATGCAACTCTGATTATCACAGTAAATCACAGTAGGCCTCAACTGCACACCGAACAATCCCACCAGTATCTTGCGAAGCCAAAGGGCCTCACAACTGGCCTGACTGGATGCCATATACTCAGCCTCTGCAGAACTCAAAGCCATTGACTTTTGTTTTCGACTGAACCAAGACACAATTGCTGATCCCAATCCGAAACAGCACCCTGAAGTGTTCTTCTTGTCACTGACACATCTTTCCCAATCCAAATCTATATAGCCAACCAAATGAACTCCATCTCCTCTTTGATAGTCCAGACCATAATCTACTGTACCACAAAGATTCCTAAGCACATGTTTTGCTACCACCCAGTGCACTCTCCTAGGCTCCACCATGAACTGACTGAGAGTGTTGACAGCAAAGCAAATATTTGGCCTGGTATTGACCAAATACATCAATGACCCGATAAACTGACGATACCAAGTGGAATCCACCCAGTGTGACTCAGAGGCATGAAGCTTCTTCCAGTTGGTAATCATGGGAGTGGTCATGGGCCTACAATCCTCCATCTGAAATCTGCTTAGAATGTCACACACATACTTCCCCTGTCCCAGGAAGATGTGTTCAGGCCCCTACCAAACCTCCAATCCCAAAAAGTAATGCATCAGTCCGATATTAGTCATCTCGAACTCTGAAACAAGGCTCTCCTTGCAATTGCTGATGAGTCTCTCTACCCCTGTAATGAAAAGATCATCCACATATAGCAGAAGAATGAGAGGATCCTCTCCAACCACAATGAAGTATAGGTTGGGATTTGCCTCACTCTTCTCAAAACCCAACTGCTGCAAATAGGCATCTATCCTCGAATACCAAGCTCTGGGAGCTTGTTTCAACCCATACAATGCCTTCTTCAGTCTACACACATGAGATTCTCTCCCATGCACCTCAAAGCCCAATGGCTGCTCAATGTACACCTCCTCCTCAATAAGACCATTCAGCAATGCGGTCTTCACATCCATCTGGTGGATCTTCCAACCCATCTCTGCTGCAATAGAGATCACTGCCCTGATCGAAGTGTATCTAACAACTGACGCAAAGGTCTCATCATAGTCGACTCTCTCAACCTGCGAAAACCCCCGAGCCACAAAGCGAGCTTTGTACTTCTCAATGCTGCCATCTGCAGCATGCTTAAGTTTATAGAGCCACCTGGAAGTCACCACTGACTTCCCCTCAGGTGTAGGAACAACTTCCTAGACATCGTTCTTCATGATGGAATTGTACTCTTCCATCATGGCATCTCTCCAAACCTGTCTACCAGTAGCCTCCTCAAAAGTGGAAGGCTCAGACTCCCGAATACTGCTCACCATCGCGATGTAGCTGCAAAACCTCTCGGGAGGTTTACTCTCCCTCACTGCCTGTCTGGGATTCCCCACTGAACCCTGTGCCTCCCTCAAAGTGTCCTGAAGCCACTTGGGCTTCCTCCTCTCTGAAGTAGTGTCCTGTGGAAGGGACTCTCTCTGCTCAACCCCATCTCCTGAAGACAATGATCCTGAAGTAGACTCTGGAGTACTCGATCCTGAACCCTGTGGACTAGTAGCCTGTGAACCTAAAACCTGTGGCCCTGTCACCTGTGAACCTGTCGTCCTCGAAACTGGTGGCCTTGAACTCTGTGTCACTGTAGTCTGCTGCGGACTCACCTGAATCTGTGGTGAAGACTGTTCACCCTTCTCTGTCCCTCTAGACTTCCTAAATGCTCCGTCCTCCGCAAATCTGACATCCCTCCTTAAGACAGTCTTCCTCAAGGAAGGAAGGTAAATACATAAAGCCTTTGAAGTCTCACTGTACCCAACAAAGATCCCTCTCTTTGCCGTGGGCTCCAGCATTGTCTTCTTCTCAGAAGGGACATATGAATATGTGATGCACCCAAACATCCGAAGGTGGCCCACCTCAAGCTTCTTCCCAGAAAAAGCCTCCTCAGGAGTCATGCTCCCCACAACCTTGTGAGGACTCCTGTTCTGCAGATAAACTGCAGTGTAGCATGCCTCAACCCATAGAAATAGTGGCAGCCCCTGATCATGTAGCATGGCTCTCGTAGCCCCAACAATGGCCCTGTTCTTCCTCTCTGCAACCCCATTCTACTGCGGGTTGTAAGGAACAGTCAACTCTCTCCTGATGCCCTCTCTTGCACAGAAGTCCATGAACTCCTTGGAGGTATACTCACCCCCATTGTTTGATCTTAGGACTCTGATTTTCTTCCCTGTCTGGTTCTCCACAAGAGCTTTGAACTCTTGGAACCGACTGAAGACCTGTCCTTTGGTCTTCATGAAGAAAATTCAGGACTTTCGAGAGAAGTCATCAATGAATACAACATAGTATAGAAAACCAGTCAACGATGCCGAAGACATCGGGCCACATACATCTGAATGTATAAGATCAAGAATGCCTACTACTCTACTGTCACTACTCGGAAAAGCAGTCTTGGTGTACTTTCCCAAAGCACACCCCTTGCACAACTCATGGTGCTCTGAACTAAAATCTGGAACTCCTGTCACCATCTCCCTTAGAACTCTCAAAGCCCCATGGTGCAAATGTGCCATCCTCTTGTGCCATAGCTCACATAGGTCACTGCTGATGTTGGTAGTATGAATCAATGCGCTCACTGGCTGGAACAAAAACTTGTACAACTTCTCATTTCTAGTACCAATCACTTTGGCCGAAGTGATGCTAGACCCCTTGGGGAAAAGGAGCACCTGCCCATCACGGAACAAGACCTCAAAACCCTTCTCCTCAATAGTAGAAACTGACACTAAGTTTTTCTTCAAGCCCGGAACATATAGAACGTCTGTCAAAGTCATGGGAGGCAAAGACTCCCTCTGAAATGATACAGTCCCGTAACCAACTGCCTTGACCTCCCAGTCATCACCAAGCACTATCTCAACATCTCCAATCTCTGTAAGATTTGTCACGTGCTCACGAACCCTTGTCATATGGCGAGAGGCACCACTGTCAATATACCAAGTATTTGAATGAGTGGTCCTCGTGGATAGACACACAATCAAGGAAAACTCCTTGTCAAACTTGGTGGAAAACTCTTCCACTGCTGTTGAAGCTGCTGTTTGTTTCTTCTTCTTGTTAGGACACTGAACTACATAGTGCCCAAACTTATGGCATGCAAAGCACTTGTCTTTGCTCATGTCTTTCTTTCCTTCACCCTTGGGTTTGTTTCTTCCCTTTGGACCTTTTTTGAACTTCTTCTTGCTAGTGGTAGCAAGAGCCACATTCTCCTCCTCATGACCTGTAGATGAATTGCCATGTACATAACCTCTCCGGGTCTCCTTCTGAACAAAGTCATCCCAAAGACGTTCCTAGTTGGGAAGCTTCTCCCTAGCAACAATGCCCTCCACAAAAACAACCCATTGTTTGGAAACTCCATTCAATGCTGTTCTCACAAGCTCACTGTCAACTATGGCTTCCCCCACAACTCCAAGCTCATCCCTCACCTGTGTCAATCTAGTAAGGTATGTGACCACATTTTCAGCCTTGGTCATTTTTATGCTTTTTAGTTTTTCCCTCAAAACAATTTTCCGGTTCTCGTTAGTACTCTGGTACAATTTAGTCAAAGACTCCCACATCTCATAGGCATTTGCCTTCCTCGTCAAGTGAGGAATCAAATAGTCCTTGATGGCATCAAGAATAATCCTCTTAGCCTTGATACTCTTCTTAGTGTACGCTGCAAGAAGAGTAGCATCAGTAAGTATCACAACAAGATGAGTTGTGGTATTTTCCACAATGTCCCACAACTCGTTTTCTTGCAAAAGTAAGATCATCCTCTCCTTCCATGCACCAAAATTTGTTGCCCCATCAAGTCTGTCCTCAACTCTCAAACTTGTAGCCATTGACCCTATTTTGCTGAAAATGATAAATTCAAAATTCTGCCCTGTGAAGTGACTGCTGTCCCAACTTTCTGACTGCTGAAATTTTTGCTTCCTTTCAACTCAGCTCTGATACCATGTAAAATTTTCAGACCCCAACCTAGTTTCAGTCTCGCTGATTTTTCAGCCAATGTTTAATGCCCAAACCCAGTTTTTATCAACAAATAAAACTTAGCAGAAAATTAATTTCAGAACTGAAACATGAGGATTCTAAACATCGTTTATAACGTAGAAATAAAATATCAGCAGCATATAAAACTCTGAAAATTATTGACACAGATATTTTCGGTCTAACATTGACCATGGAAAAACCCACAAAGGGAAAACCAGTGAGAGGGAGATTTTTATTATTTAGGAGCTTCAGAGAAATTCTGTTACAACATGTTCATCTTCAAAAATTTAATGGCAAACTTATCTCGATAACCGTGCCAAGTCTTCACACAGGAAATGAGCCAAACTTCTCAAAACTCTTTCCAGAATTTTCTGCAATAAATTGCAGGTCTGCTCGATTTTTGTGTCTCCAAAACGCTGTACGGATGCCTTGAAATACATGCCAACTACTTCAACAAATTTCTGGGTGTATTAATCGTTGTACGACCACCTTGAAAACCGTGCCAAACTATCCAGAAAAAACCACACAACAATCTGTCTTGATTTCTGTGCCAAGAAAGGACTGTACGAGCCTGTACGAAATCCGTATGGTACGACATGAGTACGGATGTCTGTCCCTCCTTGAAATTTGTGCCAAAGTACGGTTGTACAGATTGATAAAATCTGTACCGTACAGACAAAATTAAATGCTGTCTCGATTTATGTGCACACAAGTGACTGTACGGACCTCGAAATTTGTGCTGTACGACCTCCTGTGTATGCTGAACCTTTGCCTCGATTTCTGTGCTATTATTTTGCCTTAGAATGCGTGCCCTAGCTCTCAGAAATGGCTGCTCTCTTGCTGCTCGAAAATGCTCTCTCTCTTGCTCTCTCAACAATGACCCAACAATCCAACAATGGGTGCACCCTCCAACACTAATCGACCTCATGAGGTAGGTGAGGAGTTTCTTAATCCAACGGTTGAGATTGGATTATATGAGTGGATGAGATTTGGTGTCTCTTCACTCACCTTCACTAAAGTTTTAAAGTCACCTTTTAATTTGCATCTCACAAATTAAATGACTAGGGCCCACATCGGGCACTTTTTCACCCCTTAGGCGCCTAGGGATGAGAAACACATGCCTAGGTACTTTATTTTAATTAAAAATTTAACAGTAAGTTATGATAATTGAAATTTCCTGTAGTTTGATGCTTTCATGCCTGTGCTACGGACTCTAAAAGGTGTATTGGTACTTTGTTATGCTTGCATTATGGAGATATTCTTTGAAGGCAGAAAATTGTGCATTGTTATTTGCCAGCATGATATCTGAAAGATCACATGCTGAGACTGATACTTGTTGTATTGCACCTTTCATGCTAAAAAACATTCTAATCTTACTCTTATGTATGCAAGAGGGTTGTTGGAGACCATTTCACTCGCTTTCATTGTTTTACCTTAATATACCGTTGGAGGCAATCCTTTGCAATCTAGTGTTATGGTCTCCAATATGCCCAAAAACTCTATTCAGTGATTGCCCTTTACCTTTAGATGATACTTAATGAAGATTTTGTCAACATGAATACCTAATTTGCATGTTATATGCCTGAAAAATTTGCCTTATGGTTTCCAAGTTCTTCATTCATTTTTAGTGAAATGTTTGTACTGCTTAATGTACTTGGGCTTCTTATCATCAAATAAGAGCAACAAATTTCTTAGTATGCTCTAAGATTGCTAGTTATCAAATACTGAAATTTGCAAGAGAATGTGTTCAACTGATTGCATTACTTTGAATTTTTATAGAGAACACTTTCCATCCAAAAATTTGTGTTGTATTTTCCCCTTGTTATCCCCTATCCTAGGGATAACTCAGGAGATTATGTCTCGAGGCCCACAGGTCCTAGACATGGAGTACCGAGAGCCATATTGACTTGAGCCTGGCCCCGGAGGGCCCATCCTTCTTCTTCAACGCCTCCATTCTGTCAGCAACAACAACATCCATCTCATCGGCCTGGTTCTGAAGTAGCAATGGTTCTTTCTCCACGAGGTAATGAGTCCGAGTATCATGGTATGTGTCACTCTGATTCTCAAAACATTTGAATATGTGCATCTAATTCTCTTTTGCTTCATGATGTGTGCTTGGACTTTATGCCTTTTGACTTGTCCATACCTGGAGGGAATGACAGAATGCCCAAGCCAGTTGGTTCTCTTAGGAGTGAATTGCCACTGGGTGGGTTTATGAAAGGTCATCGTCCATTCCCACCATACTTATCACTTTTCATCATGTTCCCTCTCATCTATCCCCTACATTGTTTCGGGCATTGGGTTTGCCAAGCTAGTAAGGGTTGTACCTTGCCTTGTGGGAAGAAGGGGCTAAAGGCCCAGAGGGTAAAAGTAGCTGGCAAAAGATAAAAGCCAAAAGATCAAACCTTGAGATGCTGTCGCCCAGGGATCCTCGAGAAAGCAAGAAAAGGCTTCTCAGCAAGAAAAGGGGGGGACCCATAAAAAGATAAAACTCAAGACCTAGTTGGTGGATAGGGGGGTCTCATGACGAGCCAACCTATTAGGTCCATGGGCATGTAGCGGTATGACACTACTATTCATCTGGTCACCACGCCAGGGTAGTGGCTCTTGGTGGCATAGCCAAGAGAAAGGGGGTCTCATCACGAACCAACCTTCTCATCTCTGTGAAATGCTTGTGGGTAATGCTCTTGTTGAATTTACATACAGCAGCGAGAGCCATTCTCCTGGAGGATGGCTAAGACCCTAGACGAGATCTAGGGCACCCAGTGCACTCCTGGGATATGTGATCTGAGACATATTTTGATAAAGACCCTAGGTTAGTAACCAGG
>WSFP011484084.1:0-15738 GCA_009831015.1 Picea engelmannii | reverse complement strand
GATACAACTATGTAGGAGGGCACGACCAAGCATTTCAGGAAAATTGACATTTCAGGTTTCGGAAGGTGGAAAGGTTGAGAACTTTGACAACAAGATTCGCGAAATCGTGAAACCCGAAATCTCGAAAAGGAAAGTCCCGATAAGGAGAAAAGGCCACGATCATTTCATTGTGATCAGGGGAGTTGAGTGGTGCTTTATGTTGGTTCACACGGGGCATACTCATAAGGACTTGTGGAAAAATAATGTTGTTGTGTGTATGTATAGGATTCCTTGTGGAGGAACCTAAGAGTCAATCAAACTCAAGAGGGCAGATTTAGAATGATCCTGAGCGGACCTCGATTTTGAGGATTGGGGGTCTACGTCACGTAGTACAGGAGAGACTAAGTAAAATGATTACCATGGAGTAATATTGGATCCTAGCAAGGTGCCACCAACAAGTTCAGAAAGAAAGAGACAAATCTTGGCATGACAGACACATCAAGAAGAAAATATTCAAGGAAGGATATTTAGTATTGATGTATGACAACAAATCCATTCAACATTCAGGAAAACTCATAATGCACTACTTAGGACCGTACAAAGTAAAAAATTTCACAGATGGGAGATCTGTACAGTTGAAATATTTAGAAGGCACAGAGCTCAGAGGGATGATCAACGGAAGCCATACAAGGACAGTGGACCACCCACAACTTGAAAAGTCATTGCGCAGTAAAAAAAAAGAAAAGAACACAAGATATTAAATGGTACCAACAGAGGTATAATGTGCCAAAAGGAGAAGGATCATGCACACTTAGGAATACAAAATCGGAGAGGAAAAGACCAATGGCCAAGTCAAAATAGAAACAAGCGGGAAAAGCAACGACAACAAAAGCAATATGAAATGATGAAGGCATGTAGAATTGAATGTCGGAAAGGACTGATCGGATGCTGCATTAATCGTGCCAACTGGGGATGGCAGAGGAGACTAATGGAAAGTATGAAGGAACTAGAGGTTCATTGAATCCGTAATAAAGGTAACATCTTCAACAAGTTTCAAATGATTCCCATACAAAGCACAGACGTGGGGGAAAAAAATTTATTGCGAGACTGGAAAATAAAAAGAAAGAGAGAGGATACAGAGAACAGAGAAAAGTTCACAGAAGTTGCAAAAGCTACGGAGCTCGACGAATGAATAGATTTTCCACCATGGCACCAACAAAACAAGAAGAGTCAAGCTAGACTACCTGACACTCCATATTCAGAACCAAGTCACAGGTACAATCGTAGGAAAGAGAACAACAACCACCAGAGATCGTCAATGTCGACAAAATCCCATCACCAGATACAAAGCTGATGAGCCCCACAACCGTGGTATAAGAAACCCAACAACCAACACCTGAGGGCATGAATGTGGATATCTCGGTAGAACAATAGGATCAACAGAACTAGGGCACATGAACCTTGAAGGAGGTGCAACCAGAGAACCCTGAAGGAGCTTCGAGAGTGAATGGGACGGATACAAATCAGGAAACATCATTCGAGCTAGACGAATCTCAAACAACCATGTCAGACCAACCACATCAAGGAAAAGTGGAAGATGTCACGGGTTGGCCAGAATGGTATTTTGAAGTACAACCAATGGAGGCTAGAACCTTGAGCCAACCACTAGCAAAAAAGGACAAGCAACAGGTACCTAGGTCACCACACAAGAAACCCATCACATCCATTATTTTGCTGCGTATACCAGATGGGGTATGGGTGAAATCGGACTTGCTAGGTTTTGTGGAGAAGATAAAATACTCAGAACACAATGTAACGGACACGGAAAACTTCCTGGAGTTTGCAAAGAAATTCTTCCTACAGACTATGGGTATGGATGCATTTGGGAAACTGATTAATCAACCACTCTAGTGGGAAGCAGGATTGGAAAAAACAAGGATTTTAGGTCTGCTAGATCTACCACACTTTGGCAGAGGATAGTACACAAGAAGTTGCGTCAAACAATTGATGGCAATCACACATGGCGGGGATATATGGTTGGAAAATCTCATCTCGATAGACGTAGAGCTCATTGCACACATTACAGGGTTGCCATCCCAGGGAATGTATCCCACGTAGTTTCTCAACGACAAAACAAAGGATAAATCACTCACGGAATAGATGAAAAAGAAACATGACATTGAAAGGAGGACGTGAGGAATAATCATCAAATGAATCAGTGATGCTGCAACAAAAATGGGCGCAAAAATCATGGCCTGCAAGTTGCTAAGAAAATGCCGCAAGGAGGAAGTCTCGACTGGGGTTGTCGTAGTTGCAGCTCAGTGTACCGAGGGAACCAAATTCAGCTGAGCCCCTTATCTTTTGAATCTGTTTATGGATTAATGCAAGGATGCACAGGACCTGGGAACAAAATTTCATTATTCATGGCTACTCATGCTGATAGACATCATGGGATGGAAGGAACCAAATTACACATTTTTTGCCACCAAACCCAAGCCAAATCTTGGAGAGAGATATTTATCACTTGGTGTCACGTCAGATGCTAAGAACATGAAGATGAACACAACTGTATTCGAAGTATACCTTCACAACCTACAAGATACCATCACCAATCTATGGAGAATAACACCACAGACTGTGGCATACTATCGAGACATAGCTAACTTCAAGGCCACTCGAAATGCAAGGTGGATTGGCGGTAGGACCCCAATAAGGAGTGGCTACAATTGTGCTACTACATCATGGAGGGTGACATTGAAATGGTTATCAAAGATTGGGAAGACGACTAGAAGATTACAGTCCTCACCCAAGACATACCTACAAAGACAGCGGAAGAGGAGGTAAGGAAGGAAGAAACACAACCTCAAAAATTCCCAGTTCCCAAGAAACAAAGAACGGGCCTGAACAAAACAAAGGAGACGAACGAAGGGACAACTAAGATGGGGACCCAGAAGGGAAATAATAATAATACACAGTTGGCCCAAGTATAGTAGAAACAGGCTGAGGTAGAGCAGGGGAATACACCAAGCCCCAATCCACAAGAAACATGCTTGACTAAGAGGCCATCTACTTAGATGGGGGTGCGCACAAGAAAATGAAGGTGCAAAAAACACTTCTATAATACATGATCATGGAGGATGATGCAGAAATAATATCCCAAATGGTTCAGGATTGTATATCGGAGGATTTTGAGAATGTTGTAAACCAAAAGGATAGAATTCAATAGGAGATGGCAGACATGCGACAGGTCCTCAAGAAGATCGAGGAAGTGCATCAAAACGGGAAACAACATAGGAACAGGGCCATAACCATCACAGACATGAGAAGAATTTGAAGCAAGTGAGCGAGATAAAGTCCACACAATACCACAATCGAGTGCAACATTCCACATTACACCCAACATGTTGCGCATGGGCGAGATCATGGGGCAGACACCCCTAAAGGACTTAGCTCAACTCCAATTGGTATTTTCGTGGATACCATCCAAAGCTCTACACAAATTACAGGTTAGCATTACCCACAAAGTACCGTCTCGTGCATGCATAGATAGAGCTGAATTACAATAGGAAAAGGATAAATGGGACACGTTGGAATTCATATATGAGCAGGCCAATCTCGAGACCCAAGAGAAGAGGGAGCTCTTGAATAGATTGGAAAAAAAAGTGGTTGGAACTTATGAGAAGATTCCAAAGACCGCACAGAGGGAAGAACTCACAACAACAGAGAAGATTGCTCATATTGCGCAAGAAATCGATCAATATCATAAGGATATCAAGAATCTCCATGAGAATCTCACACCCACCACTCCACCAGATGTAAGGGAGAAAAGGAAGAAGGAGGCAACAATGTAGCTACAGGAGAGAGAGTGACAGGTCAGTGCAACAGCTGACTTGTTCAATAATGTAGCACAGTTGTGGATGAAGCTAGAAGAGGATCAACAAGTCTAGTAGTGGGACAAGGAATGAGAAAGGATAATCACAACTATCCAGGACCTTAAGAAGAGGCAGAAGACAATGCCCATAATGGAGCGCGTCAAAGGGCGCAATATATGAAGAAACTACAGGCATAACTCACCACTGTGCACACACAGAAAAAGGATCGTCAGACTCAAACAAAACCACTTCAAGAGCGAGTGGAATAAGTCATTACACAAGAAAATGAAGACAAGACATATATGGAACATACCTAGGTAGAGTGCGTAGGATTGATTAGTGACAATATTGCAGTCCATATAGTAGATGCATTCCAGGAGAAGAACATGCAGGCTCAAACACAAGCAACGAAGCTCAAGGAGAAGTTATAGGCGATCACCAAAGAGATCGACGAAGTGCACAAAGGATAGGTGGCTTAGGACAAGCCACATGTCAGTGTTGGGGGTCTGTTGGAAGCAGGCCAAAGAAAAAAGAAAGGCGATTTTGGGAAATAAGGAATGCACAAGGAAAGCGACAACTGGAAGGAAGAGCAGCACACACACATGCATGGACGACCTAATGAAATTAGGGTTAGGGTTTTTGCAATGTATTGTAACAGCTGGTGAGCCAGAAAAGTATAAAGGTAGATGCTTAGGTCTCATAGAAAGGGGGAAGGGAGTTGATAGAGGGGAGACATATGCGAAAAATAAGATATGATGTGATAATTTGTTGTATGAACTAATTTTGTAAGTTGTTGAGAAGGAGAGGACTGAGGAGGGTATATCTTGAGGGTTAGATAATAGATTGAGGGGCCTGGTGGGATCTACTTTGCCTCATAATAGATATCAACCCAACTAAGAAGAGTTGTAAATTGCACGGTGTTGTAGTGTAAGAACTACAATAATAAAAGAGCTAAGAGCCAGATCTTTGTGGACATAGCCCAGGAGCGGGTGAACCACAGTAAAACCTGTGTTATGTGATTGAATGCATGTGTTTCTTTGTTGTCGTATGTAGTTATTGATATGATAAATGAATGATTTTTAATATTTCCTTCATAATCATAATTACATTGTAATTCCCTAATAAGTTAGAATATAAATTTCAACATATAGTTCTCAGATTCTCCACTCAATCCTAGGCTGCAAACACATGAGTATTGCAGCCACCCATTAAGATTATCTCGGGTGAGACGATGCGATGCACCCTATGTGCTACGTTTACTTCTGGTTTACCAGGAGGGCCAATAGTTTTAGAGGCTTTGTTGGAACCCCGAACATACATGAACCCTGGGTCACTCAATATGAACTCAGACAAGATATATAATTAGCCAACAATGACACCTCACTTATGGAAGTTGGAATATAGTAGAAATCGTCAAGGTATGCAAATTATTTATGTACATAATATTATAAATCTTATGATTTGTTTTTCATTGAATTTTGTTCAGCGCGGTACCTAGATATATCGATTAATTAGTGTTAATGTGATTTCGTTTATGTTTCATGAATGTCATTAAGGCACAAATGGGATTCTACGAGGAATGAAAAGTTACCTCATACAATTCAATAGGCTTCCCTACTATGAGCACCTACAAATAGTTCATTTGTTTGATACAATGCATATCGGGAAAAATATAACATAATTCTTATGGAAAATCTTAGATGGAAGGACTAACAAAGAAAGAATTGAAAATATTTGTAGTGACATTGAGGAAGCTAATCACACATTGCAAAGTGTGATTATTAATTCTATTGGTGATGGTCGAGAACAAAATATTAGTCTTCCATGGTTATTGAAAGAGAAACAAATAAATTTTATAAAATAGGTCATTCATAAAATTAGGTTTCCGACAGGGTTTTCATCGAACATACAAAATATCTTAATGAAAAAAGGTGATTTTGGTGGGGTCAAAAGACATGACTGACATATATTCATTAAGGTAATTATTAGGTATATTAACATATTGGTATACATCTTTTTAGTAATTTTTTTCTCTAATTTGGAAATAAATATTAATGATTTTATTTTTGTTACAGTATGGTCTACCTCTATCTCTCCCAGACAACTTTGATCACAACATAAAACAAGTTATATATGATATTGGAAAATATATGAGGTAAGTAATGCATTTTTATATGGAAAATGTTTCTTCATTTCTTTGTAGAAAAAATTATTGACATCTTTTGTTTTATCTGCAATTTTATATATGCCTTGATATTGTTCAAACCTGTTATTTTCTTGCACAATTTGTAGGTGGCTTTAATCTAAAGAAATCCATAAAGAATATATAAGGTATTTGAGGAGACAAATTCCCTGACTAATGTGTGAAATGCAGAAGTATCTACCTCCAACATTTTTCAATGCATAGTACAACTACCTCATATACCAAGTTGAGGAGATTGAATTATGTGGACCAGTACACACAAGGTCGATGTGGATGGTGGAGAGGAAGTTGAATTCATTAAAGGATTTTGTTAGACAAAGAGCATGTCTTAAGGGTTCTATGGTGGAGGGATATATGGTATGTCAATGTATGGTGTATATTATTCAACATCTTCCTAAATTAGTAGAAAATATGAATGTGCCTTGCATTTGGCATCTCAACTTCATCAACAAATTTGAAGGGGAGGTCTTATTGGAGAATGGTAGAATCAGAACCATGAAAGGTAATTTGATGTTGTAGATTTAATATATTATACATTTAATTTTTCAATTTTATATTATCATACTCATTCATTTATTTTTGTTCCATCAACTATATTAAACTTTTCCAATGATAACTAATTATTGATATTCAATTGTTATTTTCTCATATAGTTGGATGAGAGTGGGATGCTCTACATTTATGCATTGAAAACAATCTTGATTGGATGGAGTATTGGATAGAACAATGTGAAGAATACTATAGTAGGTTATGATGCAGTCGCACCCTCAGGCACGTCCACTCATAGGACCTCCTCTTTCCTCGGCCCGAAGAACTGAAAAGCTCTTTTAATTCCCTATCGGGAATTTTCCACACCCACAACAATTCTCCAACAGATCTCCCTTAACGATCAGGAAATCGGACTTAGCGATTTTGTGAGTCTTGTGGTCGAGTGTTTTTGGATTCTCAAAACCCCGAACCCCGATGCTAGTCAATGCTGACCTTTGCGTCCCTATCGGAGTTTCTCCTATCGGGATTTCGGCACTCGCGATGTTTCAAACACTTCGCTTTACCAAACCCCGAATCCCGATATGTCGAAATGCTTCTCCTTCTTCTTTAGCCCCTCCTGGCTAGCCTTCAGTCCATGCGACCACCCCTTATATGACTGCAGTCATATTCCCATCGGGGTTTCGCAGTTCACGATTCCAAAATGCACAAACAACTTGTCACCGGAATCCCTAATATCCCGATGGCTCAAACACCGATAGACGACCCTCTTGTCGGGACTTCAGACTTCGCGGGATCACGAATCCTAATACCAAGGTTTTTTTTTAGGAATTACCTTTTCCCGAACCCCGATATGGTATGCCACCTGTCCTCCACGCCGACTCCTGTGGTCCCTACTCTTTTAGCCTGTCGGGAAATTGCGTTTTGGAGTTTCGCGATTCCTACTGCTATGATTTCCAAGAATCACAAAACAACGATTCCCGATGCACGTGAGGATTGAACCTTCCACGTCACTATCTCCTCATCGCCTTTTTGGACATCGAGGGATCACGATTCCTGATGTAATGATTTCTTTGTCCCTGGGATTCCCAAAATGCCGAACCCTGACTCCTCTTGGATCTTATGACGCGTGTCCACCCTGAGATCCATGGCTAGGACTTCTTCTTTGGGTTTCGAGACTTGAAAGGCTTTGAGTCTCTGGACTTCTGAAACCCCAATGCTCCAATATCTCGGTGCCTCTCCGGGACTTTCCTCTACTCACTAGGACTTAACCCTAGTGCAACTTCTTCTTGATAAAATGACTGACGGTTATCCCAACAATGATCCTACGGCTCGTGATCCTCCTGAGCTTAACCTCTGAACACGCCCATAACCTCCTCGCTTCTTTGGCAGATCCAATGGCTGACGGTATTTCACTAATCCTTTCCTCAAGATATTGATCGTCTATCTCCCATCTTTGAGGAATTTTCAAAAGGAATATGTGTTCCTCCACGGAACTCGTCCTCCTACATGCAAACTTTTGACGCCTGTATTAACACTATCATGCACAACTCCTTGTACTTCTCTTCAAGGTTCACTCAAAGGTACTATACCTCCTGAGCTTTGTCAACTCTGAAGATTCAGAATTTAAAACCCCCTACTCGCACTCCTTGCGGCAAACCTTCAAACACCCTAAATGTTTGATATCTTCGACCCTGCGCACACCTGTAGCAACAGTCTTCCATCACTTCACTCAGATTCACAACTAAGACTCTCCCTTAGCGTGCGCCCTTCTGTCATGGCTTTAGTAACCCAAAGTCACTTCTGGGTGAACAAGAACACGAGTTAAACTACCTGGGCCTCCGTCAACACACACCTTGCGGACGACTTCAACTGCACTCTTTGCAGAAATCCTTGCTCAGATAGAGAAACAATTGAAACTCATTTCTTCTTCCCCTCAGATTTCAAACTCAAACATGAAATCACATACATAACAATAAAGAAAATGCATAACAGGAAAACAAACACTCATGAGCACATCATTTAGCATCAACACACAGATAAAAGACACAAAGCCATGGATTTGAATCAACTTCTTCTATTAATTAAAAATCTATACATGGATGTTCTTCTAGAGCTCTCTACTATTCTATTGTGATCTTCCTGCTTCAACTATGTTACAATGTACAATGAGGGTGTATATATTCGTTTTCCCTCCTTCTATCTAAAACTGTCTAATCTAAGAATTCAAGTCTGTCTACCTGCATTAACTAGATTAAATGCCATCCATCTACTTAAGGACAAGAGATATCCACTCAAGGTCCATTACAATATAAAAGTGCGCCTCATTAAATTATCACATTAATGTCTGCACAATAGTTTCAAGGTGTTTCAAAATTTGTGTTGGCCTATCCAACTGTCTTCCGCTTCTGCGCTAGCTCGCTTGATGTGTTGGCGATGCTTTTGCATCATACTCACTCGCTTGAAAAATTTCATGGGCTCCTATCCATGAGCTCCTGCACAGTATATCCATTCTTCTGTCTCTAAGAACTAAGTTCTCAGTGGCTCTGTATGGTTCTCTAAAATCCTGATCATCTGCATACATATCCCTGAGATCATCAAAGCCTAACGTTCTAACTTTGAACTCCTGCAATAACAAACACTTCCTGCTCAAAGCATCAACAACTTTGTTAGCAGTACCATAAATATGCTTAATCACAAAAGTGAAATTCTGCATGTATTCGACCCACTTAACATGCCTCTGATTCAACTTCTCCTATTGAGTCACAAATTGCAATGCATGGTTGTCACTGTACAATACAAACTCCTTCGGGATCAAATAGTTCCTCCATTTTTTCAATGCTTGTATGATGGCATAGAATTCCTTATCATATGTGGAGTACTTTTCTTTTGCCTCATTCAACTTCTCACTGAAATATGCAATCGGTCTGTCCTCCTGACTCAAGACCTCTCCTATGGCGAATCCGCTTGCATCACATTTCACCTGAAATATCTTCTGGAAATCCGGCAACACCAGAACCGGTTGTTCCGTGATCTTCTGTTTCAACAATTTGAAACTTTTCTCTGTCTCTTCAGTCCAATGAAAATATTTATGTCTTTTCTTGACTGTATCCATCATCGTTGCGCTAATCCCACTGAAATTTCTGATGAACTTCCGATAGAAACTAGCCAAACCATGAAAACTTTGCACCTCAAAAATATTTCTCGTTGATGGCCAATTTTTAATTACCTCCACCTTATCTGGATCCATCTTCAATTCATTCGCAGATATAATAAATCCCAAGTAAATGAGTTCTTTCTTCAGAAATGAATATTTCCTCATGTTTATCAACAACTTCTCCTGCTGTAGCTTCTTCTTTACTGTAGCTAAATGCTTCCGATGTTCTGCCTTTGTTTTGCTGAAAATTAATATGTCATCCAGATACACAATGACAAACTTCCCGATGAATTCCCTCAGGACTTCATTCATTAACCTCATAAAGGTACTCGGTGCATTTTTCAAACCAAACGGCATGACAAGACATTCATACAAACCTTCGTTGGTTTTGAAGGCCATCTTCCACTCATCACCTTCTCTCATGCGAATTTGGTGATATCCACTCTTCAAATCAATATTTGAAAAAAAATTTGCTCCACTCAAGCAATCCATTAAATCGTCCATTCTTGGCAATGGAAACCTGTACCTGATGGTTATCTTGTTGATGGCTCTTGAGTCGATACACATTCTTCAACCTCCATCTTTTTCTGGACTGAGTATCGTTGGAATGACACACGGACTCAAACTTTCCCTGACCAATCCTTTGTCTAGAAGATCCTGGACCTGCTTCTTGACCTCTTCATTTTCTTGCGGTGTCAACCTGTACGCGGATTTATTCGGAAAACTAGCTCCTGGTCTGAGGTCTATATGATGACTCACACTCCTCATCGGTGGCAACGAACAAGGTAATTCATCCACCACGATGTCAGTGAAATCTTCCAGTAGTTCTTGAATTTCTCCTGGCAAATCGTCTACTCTCGTGCTAGTCAAAACAATTCTTGGTTTCCTGACCACAAAAAATTGTGGATCTTCTTTCTTCTTCACCTCCGTAAGAATCTCCTTCCCACTCATGAGGAGTACAATATTTCTCCCTTCTAGTTTTACCTCCTTATCTTTTATTGGAAGCAACATATGTGTTCTCCCATTCTTCTATAGAGTATACGTATTCATCTTCCCATCATGAATTATGTTCCTGTCATATTTCCATGGTCTGCCTAGAAATAAATGACAGACATCCATAGGAATAACATCACAGAGTATTTTATCATTATACCCTCCTATTTTGAATTCAACTAAACACTGTTTAGTGACGTTTACCTGATGTCCCTTCTGTAACCATGAAACTTTGTATGGACTCGGGTGATCAATCGTCTCCAGCTCCAGCTTCTCTACCATCTCAGTTGAAACGATATTATCTATGCTACCGCTGTCCACAATAACCTTGCATACCCTATCCTTGGTTTTGCAAGCAGTTCTGAAAATTCTGTTTCCTTGAGCTGAGTCCTCCACTTCCTTCTCAGGTGTTAAGAGAACCTTACACATCATTAATGACCTTCCGCCTTCTGCATCTTCTGCTTCAACATCTCACCTTTGTGCCTCGGTGATGTGAGATTCTCCTCCATCCTTATTTTTATCTAGACAGTCGAATGACTTGTGCCCATTTTTTCCACACGTGAAGCATGTGATTACTCCACCTCTTCCTCTTCCTCTACCTCTGGTATGAGGAAATATGTTATTATCAGTGTATCCTCCACTCTACTCTATATGCTGCCCTCTCTGTTCAGCATGCTGGCCTTGCTGTGAACTTCCACCTCTCTTGGTTCTAGTCTAAGGCTTTTTCCAGTCGTCCTTGGGCTTCTGGTATTTATCTTGGGCAACCAATTTGCCTTTGGGCTAACTCCTACCTCAGCCTTGCTGACCTTGCTTACAACTCAGCTTCTCTTCAGCTTTCAAAGCCATTTGATAGGCATCCTCCACCGTTCAGATGGTTTCCATACTCATCTCATCCTGGATATCGTATCTCAGGCCATTCATATACCTGACAACTTTCTCATCATCGCCCTCCCGATGACCTGCCCTGATGTTCAGTCGATAGAATTCCTCCGTGTATTCTTATACTGTCATCAGCTTCTGTCTCAGGTTCTGCATCCTCCTGAACAGAGTGATTTTATAATCTCTGGGGATGAACTTTGCCTTCATCTTTGCAATCATTCGATCCCAACTTTTCATTTTCTTCTTGCCCTTGCAACGTCTATCTGCTTGTAGCTCGTCCCACCATAATGTTGCGTGTCCCTTCAATCTCGTGACAGCATGCCTGACTTTCTTATCCTCTTCGACATCTTCATAATCAAAGTATGTATCCAGAGCTCTAATCCAATCTAGAAGCTCTTCCACATCCAAATTCCCCTCATAAACTGGAATGTCCATCTTCATTTTTGCACGCATCCATGCAATAGATTTAATTAGACGTTCATTGGCTGCATCCTCAGCTACAAATTCTTCCTCATGTTCAGCCTCAACTTCATTGTCTGAATCACTCATATCCCCTGCACTGGTTGTGCGTCTTTGCGCTGTCTCCATGTCTTCGAGTCTGGCTCGGAGATCATGCATTTGTCTCTCTATGGCTGGATATGCCATCTGCCTGCCCCTTCGTCACGACATCTCCCTATCCTCTGGATCGGGTGACTGTCTATCTCTTCTTGGCGACATAGTGAATTTATTTCTCCCTTCCATAGAAAGCAAAGAGTCTTTATGGGCTCTGATACCACTCTGACGCAGTCGCACCCTCAGGCACATCCGCTCACAGGACCTCCTCTTTCCTCGGCCTGAAGAACTGAAAAGCTCTTCTAATTCCCTATCGGGAATTTTCCACACCCACAACAATTCTCCAACAGATCTCCCTTAATGATCAAGAAATTAGACTTCACGATTTCATGAGTCTTGTGGTCAACTATTGTTGGATTCTCAAAACCCCAAACCTTGATGCTAGTCAACATTGACCTTTGCCTCCCTATCGGAGTTTCTCCTATCGAGATTTTGGCACTCGCGATGTTTTAAACACTTCGCTTTACCAAACCCCAAATCCCGATATGCCGAAATGCTTATCCTTCTTCTTTAGCCCCTCCTAGCTAGCCTTCATTCCATGCAACCACCCCTTATATGACTGTAGTCATATTCCCATCAGGGTTTCATGGTTCGCGATTCCAAAATGCACAAACAACTTGTAACCGGAATCCATGATATCCCGATGGCTCAAACACCGATAGACGACCCCCTTGTCGGGACTTAGGACTTCGCAGGATCGTGAATCCTAATACCAAGGTTTTTTTTTAGGACTTACCTTTTCCCAAACCTCGATATGGTACACAACCTGTCCTCCACGCCGACTCCTGTGCTCCCTACTCTTTTATCCTGTCGGGAAATCACGTTTCAGAGTTTCGCGATTCCTGCTGCTATGATTTCCAAGAATCACAAAACACTGATTCCTAATGCACGTGAGGATTAAACCTTCCACATCACTATCTCCTCATCGCCTTTTTGTAAATCGTGGGATCGCAATTCCTGATGTAATGATTTATTTGTCCCCGGGATTCCCGAAATGTCGAACCCCGACTCCTCTCGGATATTATGACGCGTGTCCACCTTGAGATCCATGGCTAGGACTTCGTCTCGGGGTTTCGAGACTTGAAAGGTCTCGAGTCTCTGGACTTATGAAACCCTGATGCTCCAATATCCCGGTGCCTCTCCAGGACTTTCCTCTGCTCACTAGGACTTAACCCCAGCGCAACTTCTTCCTGATCGAACGGCTGACGGTTATCCCAACAATGATCCTACGGCTCATGATCCTCCTGATCTTAACCTCCAAACACGCTCGTAACCTCCTCGCTTCTTTGGCGGATCCAACGACTGACGAGATTTCACCAATCCTTTCCTCAAGATCTTGATCGTCTATCTCCCCTCTTTGAGGAATTTGCAAAAGGAGTATGTGTTCCTCCACGTAACTTGTCCTCCTGCATGCAAACTTTCGACGCCTGTCTTAACACTATCACGCACAACTCCCTGTACTTCTCTTCAAGGTTGACTCAAAGTTACTATACCTCCTGAGCTTTGTCAACTTTGAAGATTCAGAATTTAAAACCCCCTACTTGCACTCCTTGCGGAAAACCTTCAAACAACCTAAATGTTTGAGATCTTCGACCCTGCACACACCTGCAGCAGCAGTCTTCCAACACTTCACTCAGATTCACAACTAAGACTCTCCCTTAACCTGGGCCCTCCTGGCATGTCTCTAGTAACCCAAAGTCACTTCTGGGTGAACGAGAACAAGAGTTAAACTACCTGGGCCTCCGTAAACGCACACCTTGCAGACAAATTCAACTGCACTCTTTGCAGGAATCCTTGCTCAGATAGAGAAACAATTGAAACTCATTTCTTCTTCCCCTCAGATTTCAAACTCAAACATGAAATCACATACATAGCAATAAAGAAAATGCATAACAGAAAAACAAACACTCATGAGCACATCATTTAGCATCAACACACAGAGAAAAGACACAAAACCATGGATTTGAATCAACTTCTTCTATTAATTCAAAATCTATACATGGATGTTCTTCTACATCTCTTCTCTATTCTCTTGTGCTCTTCCTACTTCAACTATGTTACGATGTACAATGAGGGTGTCTATATCCGTTTTCCCTCCTTCTATCTAAAAATGTCTAATCTAAGAATTCAAGTCTATCTACCTGCATTAACTAGATTAAATGTCGTCCATCTACTTAAGGATGAGAGATATCCTCTCAAGGTCCATTACAATATAAAAGTGCACCTCATTAAATTATCTTATTAATGTCTACGCAACAATTTCAAGGTGTTTCAAAATTTGTGTTGGCCTGTCCAGCTGTCTTCCGCTTCCATGCTGGCTCACTTGATGTGTTTGCGATTCTCCCACATTAGGTTATCATGGGAAGGGGTCAGTAAGATGATTAAAACAGTGCATCATTATTGACATGAATTTCCTTACCTTACATAAAGGGAAATTGATTTAGCCTTTGATTTAAAAGATAAAAAGGCAAGTATATTCACCCACATTTTTATAGTTATTTCTAATTATATCAATGTATTTGGTTTGTTTATTTTTTTAAATATATATTTACTAAGTCCATATTATATGACATTTACTAATGGACAATCCATTTTTTACTTGTTGTCCATGTTGAAGTTGAAACACCAAAAGGCTATGTGGTGTAATGACTATAATTTTTGTATCAAAAAGTTGGATGATAAGATGAAAGCCTCAGATTGTGGGATAAATTTAGTGTTTAAGGTCACTATTGTTTCCTCTAGAAGTGACAGGAATCTAGAAGAAAATTAAAATAGGTACTATGGGTATTTGGAGGATATAATTCGGTGTGATTTTAATTCCTTTAAAATAGTTTTGTTTGAGGTCAAATGGTACATGCTATGGATGCATGAACGTGGTCCTGAAAGAACTGCTATTGAGCATGCTAATGGATTTACCATGGTTAATACAAGGGAATTTGAATCGAGTACAAAGCCTTATGTTCTTCTATGTCAATGTAAGAAAGTCTTTTACTCATAGGTACCGGGTAAAGCAGGTTGGTTATACATTGTTAGATATGATCCAAGAGGAAGACCAATAAAGTATAATCATGTAGAGGAAGAAGATAATATTGATGAAGAAGATGACGATGTAGATTAGGAGAAGGTGGCTGTAGATATGTTAGATGAAGAAGACAAAGAAGTTGATCATCCAAATGTAGCAGACAATGTTCTCATTGATGATATCAATGTTGATAGAGAAAATGGCGTTGATGATGAGGTTGATATGAATGATCCTTTCAACATTATCGATTATGAACTAGATCATGATACATATGTTGATTTGGATGAAGAAGAAGATGAATGATATTTAAAAGTTGAAATGTGCGAGGTAAGTGATTATATGTTTTCTGTGATTTATTCTATTAATTATAGATTTAGTATTTATATGATTTCTTTTTTAAGTGTTTACTTATATAGGTTAATTACGTTTTTTAAGTTTTATGCCATTTTGTATGTAGTGTGTTACATGTTCTTTATTATGAAAAATTAGGTATGGAGGAATTGAGAGTGATGTGAGGGGGTGGGGGGGGGGGGGA
>WSFP011484083.1:0-15738 GCA_009831015.1 Picea engelmannii | reverse complement strand
TCCCCCCCCCCCCCACCCCCTCACATCACTCTCAATTCCTCCATACCTAATTTTTCATAATAAAGAACATGTAACACACTACATACAAAATGGCATAAAACTTAAAAAACGTAATTAACCTATATAAGTAAACACTTAAAAAAGAAATCATATAAATACTAAATCTATAATTAATAGAATAAATCACAGAAAACATATAATCACTTACCTCGCACATTTCAACTTTTAAATATCATTCATCTTCTTCTTCATCCAAATCAACATATGTATCATGATCTAGTTCATAATCGATAATGTTGAAAGGATCATTCATATCAACCTCATCATCAACGCCATTTTCTCTATCAACATTGATATCATCAATGAGAACATTGTCTGCTACATTTGGATGATCAACTTCTTTGTCTTCTTCATCTAACATATCTACAGCCACCTTCTCCTAATCTACATCGTCATCTTCTTCATCAATATTATCTTCTTCCTCTACATGATTATACTTTATTGGTCTTCCTCTTGGATCATATCTAACAATGTATAACCAACCTGCTTTACCCGGTACCTATGAGTAAAAGACTTTCTTACATTGACATAGAAGAACATAAGGCTTTGTACTCGATTCAAATTCCCTTGTATTAACCATGGTAAATCCATTAGCATGCTCAATAGCAGTTCTTTCAGGACCACGTTCATGCATCCATAGCATGTACCATTTGACCTCAAACAAAACTATTTTAAAGGAATTAAAATCACACCGAATTATATCCTCCAAATACCCATAGTACCTATTTTAATTTTCTTCTAGATTCCTGTCACTTCTAGAGGAAACAATAGTGACCTTAAACACTAAATTTATCCCACAATCTGAGGCTTTCATCTTATCATCCAACTTTTTGATACAAAAATTATAGTCATTACACCACATAGCCTTTTGGTGTTTCAACTTCAACATGGACAACAAGTAAAAAATGGATTGTCCATTAGTAAATGTCATATAATATGGACTTAGTAAATATATATTTAAAAAAATAAACAAACCAAATACATTGATATAATTAGAAATAACTATAAAAATGTGGGTGAATATACTTGCCTTTTTATCTTTTAAATCAAAGGCTAAATCAATTTCCCTTTATGTAAGGTAAGGAAATTCATGTCAATAATGATGCACTGTTTTAATCATCTTACTGACCCCTTCCCATGATAACCTAATGTGGGAGAATCGCAAACACATCAAGTGAGCCAGCATGGAAGCGGAAGACAGCTGGACAGGCCAACACAAATTTTGAAACACCTTGAAATTGTTGCGTAGACATTAATAAGATAATTTAATGAGGTGCACTTTTATATTGTAATGGACCTTGAGAGGATATCTCTCATCCTTAAGTAGATGGACGACATTTAATCTAGTTAATGCAGGTAGATAGACTTGAATTCTTAGATTAGACATTTTTAGATAGAAGGAGGGAAAACGGATATAGACACCCTCATTGTACATCGTAACATAGTTGAAGTAGGAAGAGCACAAGAGAATAGAGAAGAGATGTAGAAGAACATCCATGTATAGATTTTGAATTAATAGAAGAAGTTGATTCAAATCCATGGTTTTGTGTCTTTTCTCTGTGTGTTGATGCTAAATGATGTGCTCATGAGTGTTTGTTTTTCTGTTATGCATTTTCTTTATTGCTATGTATGTGATTTCATGTTTGAGTTTGAAATCTGAGGGGAAGAAGAAATGAGTTTCAATTGTTTCTCTATCTGAGCAAGGATTCCTGCAAAGAGTGCAGTTGAATTTGTCTGCAAGGTGTGCGTTTACGGAGGCCCAGGTAGTTTAACTCTTGTTCTCGTTCACCCAGAAGTGACTTTGGGTTACTAGAGACATGCCAGGAGGGCCCAGGTTAAGGGAGAGTCTTAGTTGTGAATCTGAGTGAAGTGTTGGAAGACTGCTGCTGCAGGTGTGTGCAGGGTCGAAGATCTCAAACATTTAGGTTGTTTGAAGGTTTTCCGCAAGGAGTGCAAGTAGGGGGTTTTAAATTCTGAATCTTCAAAGTTGACAAAGCTCAGGAGGTATAGTAACTTTGAGTCAACCTTGAAGAGAAGTACAGGGAGTTGTGCGTGATAGTGTTAAGACAGGCGTCGAAAGTTTGCATGCAGGAGGACAAGTTACGTGGAGGAACACATACTCCTTTTGCAAATTCCTCAAAGAGGGGAGATAGACGATCAAGATCTTGAGGAAAGGATTGGTGAAATCTCGTCAGTCGTTGGATCCGCCAAAGAAGCGAGGAGGTTACGAGCGTGTTTGGAGGTTAAGATCAGGAGGATCATGAGCCGTAGGATCATTGTTGGGATAACCGTCAGCCGTTCGATCAGGAAGAAGTTGCGCTGGGGTTAAGTCCTAGTGAGCAGAGGAAAGTCCTGGAGAGGCACCGGGATATTGGAGCATCAGGGTTTCATAAGTCCAGAGACTCGAGACCTTTCAAGTCTCGAAACCCCGAGACGAAGTCCTAGCCATGGATCTCAAGGTGGACACGCGTCATAATATCCGAGAGGAGTCGGGGTTCGACATTTCGGGAATCCCGGGGACAAATAAATCATTACATCAGGAATTGCGATCCCACGATTTACAAAAAGGCGATGAGGAGATAGTGATGTGGAAGGTTTAATCCTCACGTGCATTAGGAATCAGTGTTTTGTGATTCTTGGAAATCATAGCAGCAGGAATCGCGAAACTCTGAAACGTGATTTCCCGACAGGATAAAAGAGTAGGGAGCACAGGAGTCGGCGTGGAGGACAGGTTGTGTACCATATCGAGGTTTGGGAAAAGGTAAGTCCTAAAAAAAAACCTTGGTATTAGGATTCACGATCCTGCGAAGTCCTAAGTCCCGACAAGGGGGTCGTCTATCGGTGTTTGAGCCATCGGGATATCATGGATTCCGGTTACAAGTTGTTTGTGCATTTTGGAATCGCGAACCATGAAACCCTGATGGGAATATGACTACAGTCATATAAGGGGTGGTTGCATGGAATGAAGGCTAGCTAGGAGGGGCTAAAGAAGAAGGATAAGCATTTCGGCATATCGGGATTTGGGGTTTGGTAAAGCGAAGTGTTTAAAACATCGCGAGTGCCAAAATCTCGATAGGAGAAACTCCGATAGGGAGGCAAAGGTCAATGTTGACTAGCATCAAGGTTTGGGGTTTTGAGAATCCAACAATAGTTGACCACAAGACTCATGAAATCGTGAAGTCTAATTTCTTGATCATTAAGGGAGATCTGTTGGAGAATTGTTGTGGGTGTGGAAAATTCCCGATAGGGAATTAGAAGAGCTTTTCAGTTCTTCAGGCCGAGGAAAGAGGAGGTCCTGTGAGCGGATGTGCCTGAGGGTGCGACTGCGTCAGAGTGGTATCAGAGCCCATAAAGACTCTTTGCTTTCTATGGAAGGGAGAAATAAATTCACTATGTCGCCAAGAAGAGATAGACAGTCACCCGATCCAGAGGATAGGGAGATGTCGTGACGAAGGGGCAGGCAGATGGCATATCCAGCCATAGAGAGACAAATGCATGATCTCCGAGCCAGACTCGAAGACATGGAGACAGCGCAAAGACGCACAACCAGTGCAGGGGATATGAGTGATTCAGACAATGAAGTTGAGGCTGAACATGAGGAAGAATTTGTAGCTGAGGATGCAGCCAATGAACGTCTAATTAAATCTATTGCATGGATGCGTGCAAAAATGAAGATGGACATTCCAGTTTATGAGGGGAATTTGGATGTGGAAGAGCTTCTAGATTGGATTAGAGCTCTGGATACATACTTTGATTATGAAGATGTCGAAGAGGATAAGAAAGTCAGGCATGCTGTCACGAGATTGAAGGGACACGCAACATTATGGTGGGACGAGCTACAAGCAGATAGACGTTGCAAGGGCAAGAAGAAAATGAAAAGTTGGGATCGAATGATTGCAAAGATGAAGGCAAAGTTCATCCCCAGAGATTATAAAATCACTCTGTTCAGGAGGATGCAGAACCTGAGACAGAAGCTGATGACAGTATAAGAATACACGGAGGAATTCTATCGACTGAACATCAGGGCAGGTCATCGGGAGGGCGATGATGAGAAAGTTGTCAGGTATATGAATGGCCTGAGATACGATATCCAGGATGAGATGAGTATGGAAACCATCTGAACGGTGGAGGATGCCTATCAAATGGCTTTGAAAGCTGAAGAGAAGCTGAGTTGTAAGCAAGGTCAGCAAGGCTGAGGTAGGAGTTAGCCCAAAGGCAAATTGGTTGCCCAAGATAAATACCAGAAGCCCAAGGACGACTGGAAAAAGCCTTAGACTAGAACCAAGAGAGGTGGAAGTTCACAGCAAGGCCAGCATGCTGAACAGAGAGGGCAGCATATAGAGTAGAGTGGAGGATACACTGATAATAACATATTTCCTCATACCAGAGGTAGAGGAAGAGGAAGAGGTGGAGTAATCACATGCTTCACGTGTGGAAAAAATGGGCACAAGTCATTCGACTGTCTAGATAAAAATAAGGATGGAGGAGAATCTCACATCACCGAGGCACAAAGGTGAGATGTTGAAGCAGAAGATGCAGAAGGCGGAAGGTCATTAATGATGTGTAAGGTTCTCTTAACACCTGAGAAGGAAGTGGAGGACTCAGCTCAAGGAAACAGAATTTTCAGAACTGCTTGCAAAACCAAGGATAGGGTATGCAAGGTTATTGTGGACAGCGGTAGCATAGATAATATCGTTTCAACTGAGATGGTAGAGAAGCTGGAGCTGGAGACGATTGATCACCCGAGTCCATACAAAGTTTCATGGTTACAGAAGGGACATCAGGTAAACGTCACTAAACAGTGTTTAGTTGAATTCAAAATAGGAGGGTATAATGATAAAATACTCTGTGATGTTATTCCTATGGATGTCTGTCATTTATTTCTAGGCAGACCATGGAAATATGACAGGAACATAATTCATGATGGGAAGATGAATACGTATACTCTATAGAAGAATGGGAGAACACATATGTTGCTTCCAATAAAAGATAAGGAGGTAAAACTAGAAGGGAGAAATATTGTACTCCTCATGAGTGGGAAGGAGATTCTTACGGAGGTGAAGAAGAAAGAAGATCCACAATTTTTTGTGGTCAGGAAACCAAGAATTGTTTTGACTAGCACGAGAGTAGACGATTTGCCAGGAGAAATTCAAGAACTACTGGAAGATTTCACTGACATCGTGGTGGATGAATTACCTTGTTCGTTGCCACCGATGAGGAGTGTGAGTCATCATATAGACCTCAGACCAGGAGCTAGTTTTCCGAATAAATCCGCGTACAGGTTGACACCGCAAGAAAATGAAGAGGTCAAGAAGCAGGTCCAGGATCTTCTAGACAAAGGATTGGTCAGGGAAAGTTTGAGTCCGTGTGTCATTCCAACGATACTCAGTCCAGAAAAAGATGGAGGTTGAAGAATGTGTATCGACTCAAGAGCCATCAACAAGATAACCATCAGGTACAGGTTTCCATTGCCAAGAATGGACGATTTAATGGATTGCTTGAGTGGAGCAAATTTTTTTTCAAATATTGATTTGAAGAGTGGATATCACCAAATTCGCATGAGAGAAGGTGATGAGTGGAAGATGGCCTTCAAAACCAACGAAGGTTTGTATGAATGTCTTGTCATGCCGTTTGGTTTGAAAAATGCACCGAGTACCTTTATGAGGTTAATGAATGAAGTCCTGAGGGAATTCATCGGGAAGTTTGTCATTGTGTATCTGGATGACATATTAATTTTCAGCAAAACAAAGGCAGAACATCGGAAGCATTTAGCTACAGTAAAGAAGAAGCTACAGCAGGAGAAGTTGTTGATAAACATGAGGAAATATTCATTTCTGAAGAAAGAACTCATTTACTTGGGATTTATTATATCTGCGAATGAATTGAAGATGGATCCAGATAAGGTGGAGGTAATTAAAAATTGGCCATCAACGAGAAATATTTTTGAGGTGCAAAGTTTTCATGGTTTGGCTAGTTTCTATCGGAAGTTCATCAGAAATTTCAGTGGGATTAGCGCAACGATGATGGATACAGTCAAGAAAAGACATAAATATTTTCATTGGACTGAAGAGACAGAGAAAAGTTTCAAATTGTTGAAACAGAAGATCACGGAACAACCGGTTCTGGTGTTGCCGGATTTCCAGAAGATATTTCAGGTGAAATGTGATGCAAGCGGATTCGCCATAGGAGAGGTCTTGAGTCAGGAGGACAGACCGATTGCATATTTCAGTGAGAAGTTGAATGAGGCAAAAGAAAAGTACTCCACATATGATAAGGAATTCTATGCCATCATACAAGCATTGAAAAAATGGAGGAACTATTTGATCCCGAAGGAGTTTGTATTGTACAGTGACAACCATGCATTGCAATTTGTGACTCAATAGGAGAAGTTGAATCAGAGGCATGTTAAGTGGGTCGAATACATGCAGAATTTCACTTTTGTGATTAAGCATATTTATGGTACTGCTAACAAAGTTGTTGATGCTTTGAGCAGGAAGTGTTTGTTATTGCAGGAGTTCAAAGTTAGAACGTTAGGCTTTGATGATCTCAGGGATATGTATGCAGATGATCAGGATTTTAGAGAACCATACAGAGCCACTGAGAACTTAGTTCTTAGAGACAGAAGAATGGATATACTGTGCAGGAGCTCATGGATAGGAGCCCATGAAATTTTTCAAGCGAGTGAGTATGATGCAAAAGCATCGCCAACACATCAAGCGAGCTAGCGCAGAAGCGGAAGACAGTTGGATAGGCCAACACAAATTTTGAAACACCTTGAAACTATTGTGCAGACATTAATGTGATAATTTAATGAGGCGCACTTTTATATTGTAATGGACCTTGAGTGGATATCTCTTGTCCTTAAGTAGATGGATGGCATTTAATCTAGTTAATGCAGGTAGACAGACTTGAATTCTTAGATTAGACAGTTTTAGATAGAAGGAGGGAAAACGAATATATACACCCTCATTGTACATTGTAACATAGTTGAAGCAGGAAGATCACAATAGAATAGTAGAGAGCTCTAGAAGAACATCCATGTATAGATTTTTAATTAATAGAAGAAGTTGATTCAAATCCATGGCTTTGTGTCTTTTATCTGTGTGTTGATGCTAAATGATGTGCTCATGAGTGTTTGTTTTCCTGTTATGCATTTTCTTTATTGTTATGTATGTGATTTCATGTTTGAGTTTGAAATCTGAGGGGAAGAAGAAATGAGTTTCAATTGTTTCTCTATCTGAGCAAGGATTTCTGCAAAGAGTGCAGTTGAAGTCGTCCGCAAGGTGTGTGTTGACGGAGGCCCAGGTAGTTTAACTCGTGTTCTTGTTCACCCAGAAGTGACTTTGGGTTACTAGAGCCATGCCAGAAGGGCGCACGCTAAGGGAGAGTCTTAGTTGTGAATCTGAGTGAAGTGATGGAAGACTGTTGCTACAGGTGTGCGCAGGGTCGAAGATCTCAAACATTTAGGGTGTTTGAAGGTTTGCCGCAAGGAGTGCGAGTAGGGGGTTTTAAATTCTGAATCTTCAGAGTTGACAAATCTCAGGAGGTATAGTACCTTTGAGTGAACCTTGAAGAGAAGTACAAGGAGTTGTGCATGATAGTGTTAATACAGGCATCAAAAGTTTTCATGTAGGAGGACGAGTTCCGTGGAGGAACACATATTCCTTTTGAAAATTCCTCAAAGATGGGAGATAGACGATCAATATCTTGAGGAAAGGATTAGTGAAATACCGTCAGCCGTTGGATCTGCCAAAGAAGAGAGGAGGTTATGGGCGTGTTCAGAGGTTAAGCTCAAGAGGATCACGAGCCGTAGGATCATTGTTGGGATAACCATCAGTCATTTTATCAAGAAGAAGTTGCACTAGGGTTAAGTCCTAGTGAGTAGAGGAAAGTCCCGGAGAGGCACCAAGATATTGGAGAATTGGGGTTTCAGAAGTCCAGAGACTCAAGGCCTTTCAAGTCTCGAAACCCAGAGAAGAAGTCCTAGCCATGGATCTCAGGGTGGACACGCGTCATAAGATCCAAGAGGAGTCAGGGTTCGGCATTTCGGGAATCCCAGGGACAAAGAAATCATTACATCAGGAATCGTGATCCCTCGATGTCCAAAAAGGCGATGAGGAGATAGTGACGTGGAAGGTTCAATCCTCACGTGCATCGGGAATCGGTGTTTTGTGATTCTTGGAAATCATAGCAGTAGGAATCGCGAAACTCCAAAACGCAATTTCCCGACAGGCTAAAAGAGTAGGGACCACAGGAGTCGGCGTGGAGGACAGGTGGCATACCATATCGGGGTTCGGGAAAAGGTAAGTCCTAAAAAAAAACCTTGGTATTAGGATTCGTGATCCCGCGAAGTCTGAAGTCCCGACAAGAGGGTCGTCTATCGGTGTTTGAGCCATCGGGATATTAGGGATTCCGGTGACAAGTTGTTTGTGCATTTTGGAATCGTGAACTGCGAAACCCCGATGGGAATATGACTGCAGTCATATAAGGGGTGGTCGCATGGACTGAAGGCTAGCCAGGAGGGGCTAAAGAAGAAGGAGAAGCATTTCGACATATCGGGATTCGGGGTTTGGTAAAGCGAAGTGTTTGAAACATCGCGAGTGCCGAAATCCCGATAGGAGAAACTCCGATAGGGACGCAAAGGTCAGCATTGACTAGCATCGGGGTTCGGGGTTTTGAGAATCCAAAAACACTCGACCACAAGACTCACAAAATCGCTAAGTCCGATTTCCTGATCGTTAAGGGAGATCTGTTGGAGAATTGTTGTGGGTGTGGAAAATTCCCGATAGGGAATTAAAAGAGCTTTTCAGTTCTTCGGGCCGAGGAAAGAGGAGGTCCTATGAGTGGACGTGCCTGAGGGTGCGACTGCATCATAACCTACTATAGTATTCTTCACATTGTTCTATCCAATACTCCATCCAATCAAGATTGTTTTCAATGCATAAATGTAGAGCATCCCACTCTCATCCAACTATATGAGAAAATAACAATTGAATATCAATAATTAGTTATCATTGGAAAAGTTTAATATAGTTGATGGAACAAAAATAAATGAATGAGTATGATAATATAAAATTGAAAAATTAAATGTATAATATATTAAATCTACAACATCAAATTACCTTTCATGGTTCTGATTCTACCATTCTCCAATAAGACCTCCCCTTCAAATTTGTTGATGAAGTTGAGATGCCAAATGCAAGGCACATTCATATTTTCTACTAATTTAGGAAGATGTTGAATAATATACACCATACATTGACATACCATATATCCCTCCACCATAGAACCCTTAAGACATGCTCTTTGTCTAACAAAATCCTTTAATGAATTCAACTTCCTCTCCACCATCCACATCGACCTTGTGTGTACTGGTCCACATAATTCAATCTCCTCAACTTGGTATATGAGGTAGTTGTACTATGCATTGAAAAATGTTGGAGGTAGATACTTCTGCATTTCACACATTAGTCAGGGAATTTGTCTCCTCAAATACCTTATATATTCTTTATGGATTTCTTTAGATTAAAGCCACCTACAAATTGTGCAAGAAAATAACAGGTTTGAACAATATCAAGGCATATATAAAATTGCAGATAAAACAAAAGATGTCAATAATTTTTTCTACAAAGAAATGAAGAAACATTTTCCATATAAAAATGCATTACTTACCTCATATATTTTCCAATATCATATATAACTTGTTTTATGTTGTGATCAAAGTTGTCTGGGAGAGATAGAGGTAGACCATACTGTAACAAAAATAAAATCATTAATATTTATTTCCAAATTAGAGAAAAAAATTACTAAAAAGATGTATACCAATATGTTAATATACCTAATAATTACCTTAATGAATATATGTCAGTCATGTCTTTTGACCCCACCAAAATCACCTTTTTTCATTAAGATATTTTGTATGTTCGATGAAAACCCTGTCGGAAACCTAATTTTATGAATGACCTATTTTATAAAATTTATTTGTTTCTCTTTCAATAACCATGGAAGACTAATATTTTGTTCTCGACCATCACCAATAGAATTAATAATCACACTTTGCAATGTGTGATTAGCTTCCTCAATGTCACTACAAATATTTTCAATTCTTTCTTTGTTAGTCCTTCCATCTAAGATTTTCCATAAGAATTATGTTATATTTTTCCCGATATGCATTGTATCAAACAAATGAACTATTTGTAGGTGCTCATAGTAGGGAAGCCTATTGAATTGTATGAGGTAACTTTTCATTCCTCGTAGAATCCCATTTGTGCCTTAATGACATTCATGAAACATAAACGAAATCACATTAACACTAATTAATCGATATATCTAGGTACCGCGCTGAACAAAATTCAATGAAAAACAAATCATAAGATTTATAATATTATGTACATAAATAATTTGCATACCTTGACGATTTCTACTATATTCCAACTTCCATAAGTGAGGTGTCATTGTTGGCTAATTATATATCTTGTCTGAGTTCATATTGAGTGACCCAGGGTTCATGTATGTTCGGGGTTCCAACAAAGCCTCTAAAACTATTGGCCCTCCTGGTAAACCAGAAGTAAACGTAGCACATAGGGTGCATCGCATCGTCTCACCCGAGATAATCTTAATGGGTGGCTGCAATACTCATGTGTTTGCAGCCTAGGATTGAGTGGAGAATCTGAGAACTATATGTTGAAATTTATATTCTAACTTATTAGGGAATTACAATGTAATTATGATTATGAAGGAAATATTAAAAATCATTCATTTATCATATCAATAACTACATACGACAACAAAGAAACACATGCATTCAATCACATAACACAGGTTTTACTGTGGTTCACCCGCTCCTGGGCTATGTCCACAAAGATCTGGCTCTTAGCTCTTTTATTATTGTAGTTCTTACACTACAACACCGTGCAATTTACAACTCTTCTTAGTTGGGTTGATATCTATTATGAGGCAAAGTAGATCCCACCAGGCCCCTCAATCTATTATCTAACCCTCAAGATATACCCTCCTCAGTCCTCTCCTTCTCAACAACTTACAAAATTAGTTCATACAACAAATTATCACATCATATCTTATTTTTCGCATATGTCTCCCCTCTATCAACTCCCTTCCCCCTTTCTATGAGACCTAAGCATCTACCTTTATACTTTTCTGGCTCACCAGCTGTTACAATACATTGCAAAAACCCTAACCCTAATTTCATTAGGTCGTCCATGCATGTGTGTGTGCTGCTCTTCCTTCCAGTTGTCGCTTTCCTTGTGCATTCCTTATTTCCCAAAATCGCCTTTCTTTTTTCTTTGGCCTGCTTCCAACAGACCCCCAACACTGACATGTGGCTTGTCCTAAGCCACCTATCCTTTGTGCACTTCGTCGATCTCTTTGGTGATCGCCTATAACTTCTCCTTGAGCTTCGTTGCTTGTGTTTGAGCCTGCATGTTCTTCTCCTGGAATGCATCTACTATATGGACTGCAATATTGTCACTAATCAATCCTACGCACTCTACCTAGGTATGTTCCATATATGTCTTGTCTTCATTTTCTTGTGTAATGACTTATTCCACTCGCTCTTGAAGTGGTTTTGTTTGAGTCTGACGATCCTTTTTCTGTGTGTGCACAGTGGTGAGTTATGCCTGTAGTTTCTTCATATATTGCGCCCTTTGACGCGCTCCATTATGGGCATTGTCTTCTGCCTCTTCTTAAGGTCCTGGATAGTTGTGATTATCCTTTCTCATTCCTTGTCCCACTACTAGACTTGTTGATCCTCTTCTAGCTTCATCCACAACTGTGCTACATTATTGAACAAGTCAGCTGTTGCACTGACCTGTCACTCTCTCTCCTGTAGCTACATTGTTGCCTCCTTCTTCCTTTTCTCCCTTACATCTGGTGGAGTGGTGGGTGTGAGATTCTCATGGAGATTCTTGATATCCTTATGATATTGATCGATTTCTTGCGCAATATGAGCAATCTTCTCTGTTGTTGTGAGTTCTTCCCTCTGTGCGGTCTTTGGAATCTTCTCATAAGTTCCAACCACTTTTTTTTCCAATCTATTCAAGAGCTCCCTCTTCTCTTGGGTCTCGAGATTGGCCTGCTCATATATGAATTCCAACGTGTCCCATTTATCCTTTTCCTATTGTAATTCAGCTCTATCTATGCATGCACGAGACGGTACTTTGTGGGTAATGCTAACCTGTAATTTGTGTAGAGCTTTGGATGGTATCCACGAAAATACCAATTGGAGTTGAGCTAAGTCCTTTAGGGGTGTCTGCCCCATGATCTCGCCCATGCGCAACATGTTGGGTGTAATGTGGAATGTTGCACTCGATTGTGGTATTGTGTGGACTTTATCTCGCTCACTTGCTTCAAATTCTTCTCATGTCTGTGATGGTTATGGCCCTGTTCCTATGTTGTTTCCCGTTTTGATGCACTTCCTCGATCTTCTTGAGGACCTGTCGCATGTCTGCCATCTCCTATTGAATTCTATCCTTTTGGTTTACAACATTCTCAAAATCCTCCGATATACAATCCTGAACCATTTGGGATATTATTTCTGCATCATCCTCCATGATCATGTATTATAGAAGTGTTTTTTGCACCTTCATTTTCTTGTGCGCACCCCCATCTAAGTAGATGGCCTCTTAGTCAAGCATGTTTCTTGTGGATTGGGGCTTGGTGTATTCCCCTGCTCTACCTCAGCCTGTTTCTACTATACTTGGGCCAACTGTGTATTATTATTATTTCCCTTCTGGGTCCCCATCTTAGTTGTCCCTTCGTTCGTCTCCTTTGTTTTGTTCAGGCCCGTTCTTTGTTTCTTGGGAACTGGGAATTTTTGAGGTTGTGTTTCTTCCTTCCTTACCTCCTCTTCCGCTGTCTTTGTAGGTATGTCTTGGGTGAGGACTGTAATCTTCTAGTCGTCTTCCCAATCTTTGATAACCATTTCAATGTCACCCTCCATGATGTAGTAGCACAATTGTAGCCACTCCTTATTGGGGTCCTACCGCCAATCCACCTTGCATTTCGAGTGGCCTTGAAGTTAGCTATGTCTCGATAGTATGCCACAGTCTGTGGTGTTATTCTCCATAGATTGGTGATGGTATCTTGTAGGTTGTGAAGGTATACTTCGAATACAGTTGTGTTCATCTTCATGTTCTTAGCATCTGACGTGACACCAAGTGATAAATATCTCTCTCCAAGATTTGGCTTGGGTTTGGTGGCAAAAAATGTGTAATTTGGTTCCTTCCATCCCATGATGTCTATCAGCATGAGTAGCCATGAATAATGAAATTTTGTTCCCAGGTCCTGTGCATCCTTGCATTAATCCATAAACAGATTCAAAAGATAAGGGGCTCAGCTGAATTTGGTTCCCTCGGTACACTGAGCTGCAACTACGACAACCCCAGTCGAGACTTCCTCCTTGCGGCATTTTCTTAGCAACTTGCAGGCCATGATTTTTGCGCCCATTTTTGTTGCAGCATCACTGATTCATTTGATGATTATTCCTCACGTCCTCCTTTCAATGTCATGTTTCTTTTTCATCTATTCCGTGAGTGATTTATCCTTTGTTTTGTCGTTGAGAAACTACGTGGGATACATTCCCTGGGATGGCAACCCTGTAATGTGTGCAATGAGCTCTACGTCTATCGAGATGAGATTTTCCAACCATATATCCCCGCCATGTGTGATTGCCATCAATTGTTTGACGCAACTTCTTGTGTACTATCCTCTGCCAAAGTGTGGTAGATCTAGCAGACCTAAAATCCTTGTTTTTTCCAATCCTGCTTCCCACTAGAGTGGTTGATTAATCAGTTTCCCAAATGCATCCATACCCATAGTCTGTAGGAAGAATTTCTTTGCAAACTCCAGGAAGTTTTCCGTGTCCGTTACATTGTGTTCTGAGTATTTTATCTTCTCCACAAAACCTAGCAAGTCCGATTTCACCCATACCCCATCTGGTATACGCAGCAAAATAATGGATGTGATGGGTTTCTTGTGTGGTGACCTAGGTACCTGTTGCTTGTCCTTTTTTGCTAGTGGTTGGCTCAAGGTTCTAGCCTCCATTGGTTGTACTTCAAAATACCATTCTGGCCAACCCGTGACATCTTCCACTTTTCCTTGATGTGGTTGGTCTGACATGGTTGTTTGAGATTCGTCTAGCTCGAATGATGTTTCCTGATTTGTATCCGTCCCATTCACTCTCGAAGCTCCTTCAGGGTTCTCTGGTTGCACCTCCTTCAAGGTTCATGTGCCCTAGTTCTGTTGATCCTATTGTTCTACCGAGATATCCACATTCATGCCCTCAGGTGTTGGTTGTTGGGTTTCTTATACCACGGTTGTGGGGCTCATCAGCTTTGTATCTGGTGATGGGATTTTGTCGACATTGACGATCTCTGGTGGTTGTTGTTCTCTTTCCTACGATTGTACCTGTGACTTGGTTCTGAATATGGAGTGTCAGGTAGTCTAGCTTGACTCTTCTTGTTTTGTTGGTGCCATGGTGGAAAATCTATTCATTCGTCGAGCTCCGTAGCTTTTGCAACTTCTGTGAACTTTTCTCTGTTCTCTGTATCCTCTCTCTTTCTTTTTATTTTCCAGTCTCGCAATAAATTTTTTTCCCCCACGTCTGTGCTTTGTATGGGAATCATTTGAAACTTGTTGAAGATGTTACCTTTATTACGGATTCAATGAACCTCTAGTTCCTTCATACTTTCCATTAGTCTCCTCTGCCATCCCCAGTTGGCACGATTAATGCAGCATCCGATCAGTCCTTTCCGACATTCAATTCTACATGCCTTCATCATTTCATATTGCTTTTGTTGTCGTTGCTTTTCCCGCTTGTTTCTATTTTGACTTGGCCATTGGTCTTTTCCTCTCCGATTTTGTATTCCTAAGTGTGCATGATCCTTCTCCTTTTGGCACATTATACCTCTGTTGGTACCATTTAATATCTTGTGTTCTTTTCTTTTTTTTTACTGCGCAATGACTTTTCAAGTTGTGGGTGGTCCACTGTCCTTGTATGGCTTCCGTTGATCATCCCTCTGAGCTCTGTGCCTTCTAAATATTTCAACTGTACAGATCTCCCATCTGTGAAATTTTTTACTTTGTACGGTCCTAAGTAGTGCATTATGAGTTTTCCTGAATGTTGAATGGATTTGTTGTCATACATCAATACTAAATATCCTTCCTTGAATATTTTCTTCTTGATGTGTCTGTCATGCCAAGATTTGTCTCTTTCTTTCTGAACTTGTTGGTGGCACCTTGCTAGGATCCAATATTACTCCATGGTAATCATTTTACTTAGTCTCTCCTGTACTACGTGACGTAGACCCCCAATCCTCAAAATCGAGGTCCGCTCAGGATCATTCTAAATCTGCCCTCTTGAGTTTGATTGACTCTTAGGTTCCTCCACAAGGAATCCTATACATACACACAACAACATTATTTTTCCACAAGTCCTTATGAGTATGCCCCGTGTGAACCAACATAAAGCACCACTCAACTCCC
Source organism: Picea engelmannii (assembly GCA_009831015.1). NCBI lineage: Eukaryota > Viridiplantae > Streptophyta > Pinopsida > Pinales > Pinaceae > Picea > Picea engelmannii. The sequence continues at coordinate 177 of WSFP011484083.1, read as the reverse complement.
CTGATCACAATGAAATGATCGTGGCCTTTTCTCCTTATCGGGACTTTCCTTTTCGAGATTTCGGGTTTCACGATTTCGCGAATCTTGTTGTCAAAGTTCTCAACCTTTCCACCTTCCGAAACCTGAAATGTCAATTTTCCTGAAATGCTTGGTCGTGCCCTCCTACATAGTTGTATC
>WSFP011484080.1:0-15739 GCA_009831015.1 Picea engelmannii | reverse complement strand
TGAATTTCTTCAGATCTATGCTATTCAAAAATAAAAGGCATGTTATAGAAAAATATACCTGAATAAAAAAAGATGTAAAGAATCAAGATGATCTATAAAGCCTAATAACCAGAGTACAAATAAGATACACTTGTGAAGAGACCAATGAAGAAAAATATCTCCTGGTGGCCCCTTCTTAGGAGGGTTCTTCTTTATTTCTCAAATGTGTGGTAGCAATGGCTAGATTTCTCCTCTTGGATGAAAGTAGGTATGGTGAGATGGAGCTAAAAGGTTAATGAAAATTTTGGCAACATATTTATATTCTCAAGAGAAAATATTTATGGAAATGGTATGGGTTTCTTTATTTTATAGGGAAAATAGTGGTTATCCTTGATATGGTCAAAACAATAAAAAGTTATATTTTCCGAAATCAATTGTTATCCACTAATTGATTTTTACCCATAATTTAAATAAAATAAAGAGGGGAAAATGCATAAAAGGGGATTATGACTTTAATTAAATGAAATAACTTTAGGAAAATGGGTTTTCCTAAGTTATGCAAGGGAAGAGTGGTGCGGAAGTGTGTATGACAAGGGATACATAGACTATGATGGTGCATATTGGTAAGGGTTATGCTAGAAAAACATGATCACAGAGAAATAAAATAAAACAAATGCGAAAATAAAACACAGAAGATACACAATACAATAGAGACACAGATATACATGATTCACCCATTACGAGCTACGTCCACCAGTGAAATTGCTAGGTCCTTCATTTTTATTATCCATCAAAATGAAGGGATAAAACCTACAACTAAACCATTTGAACTTCCTTTTCTTCCTCTCACAGTCTCCTCTCTCAGAATACAATAATCACACACATACACATCCCAATACAATTCCCTCATAAAAGAGGGTTGCCTTCTAGGGAAAAAATTCCTAAAATAACTTCTACCATCAGATCTGTGACCTTATAATGAACGGTCCATATTGACTACAAAATTATAATATTTTACAAGGAATTTTTTCCCAATATTTCTCTTCGGGGGTGCTGCCCCCAAATCAGGGGGGGGCTACAAACATTGTCTCCCACCCCCCCTTGGACCCCCTTGGTGACAGTTGTGATGGGCGGGGGGGAATCCTCTCCACGCCCCCTCGTTAGGGAATGGGGTCCAAGCATGGCTGAAACAAACCTATGAATCAGGAAGATAATCAGGCTCCACAACCAACAATCTCCCACTTGGAGACTGATCACAATAAATCCACTATTGTTGTACCTGCTGAACTATACTCCACCTTGGACATAGAAAATTTCTTATCTTCACCTTCATGCTTGAATACCAACTCAAACTGAGTAGGAACTCAATTTTTCCCTGGTTACTCCCTTTTTTAACATGTCCGCAGGATTCTGGCTAGTATGTATCTTTTCCAACTTCAAATGTCCATCTTCCAAGGCAGATCGTATGAAATGGTACCTAAGTTTTATATGCTTAGTCTTTGAATGGAAGGATGAGTTATTTTCAATATGAATGACACTCTCACTATCACAGTACAACCTGTTACTCTCCTTCTTCTTTTCCAATTCCTCCATAAACCTCTATAACCAAATCATTTCTTTACTAGCCTCTCTAGTAGCAACATACTCGGTTTCTGTTGTTGAAAGTGAAACATCCTTTTGTAGTTTTGAAATCCAACTTACTATTTTTCCACCTACAGTTAAAACATACCCTGTGGTGCTTCTCCTACTATCGTTATCACCTGCTGATCCAGGTGGATATTGCTGGCCACCCACCTATTCTTCTGTATTGCTTTATAATTATGAGTTCTACACTTTTGGGGCTGTCTGAAGCCCCACACATTCTCCAGGTGGACACTGGTGGCCTCTTTCCTTGTCCAACTGGCTTATTTTGCATGTTTTTGTGTCAACACATCTTGTTGTACTTCCAGTGCTGTTTTGAGGCCCTAAACGTTGTTTTTTTGGCTCGCCATAGTCAAATTATAGACGAAGTTAGATTCTGACAACGCAATGTGTAGTTCTCTGAAAGACCTTTACAATGGGCTATCATGCACCTAAAACAGAGGTCGTATGCCAAAGTTACGACGCTTGGAAGTTGAGGTACCAAATTACACCAACTTACCCATAGGGCCCACATGACTTTTGGAGTTTCACCTTCTAGGGTTAGGTTTTTGGATATCTAGGGTTTTGGAATTCACGAGTAATATCAAAAAGGCATTTGGAGCCTCATTGTAATCCATTCTGCTCAGATGGATGTGCGTAGCAACCACATCTCTTCTCAGAGATAGATACCACCATTCAAGCAAGTTTCAGTTCTACAGTTTTATAGTTTCATCCTATTTCCTTATTTAATAGAAGATATTGTTCACTGGATATTTGTGTTATTCTTCCCATATCTATGTTTATTGTATTCAGTCTGTTAATTAGTTCGTTCCATTCCTAAATCCGGATCAATGGTATCAGAGTGGTATTCTCTTCATTTTTTTTTCTTCGTGCATGTCCTCGACAAGGTCTTGGTACAAGACATTGGGACTCGAACCAATCGAGCCATTACCAGATCGATCATGCTAAGCCCGAAAACAACCCATAGGAGATGAAAAGAAATATGATGGAGCAGGAGATCCTATTAAAATGTTGCTTGAGGAATCCCTCACATGAAAAAGGAATGAAATGATGGACAACTTCACGCAGATCCTTCGATGATTGCCCATGGGAGAAGCATATTCATCAGGTGGCCATGCAACCCCCTTCAAGGTACAAGTAAATTTTCATATTCCATTATTTGAAGGACTAATAGATGCGTATGTTCTAGATAAATGGTTGAATTTGTTCAAAGGATATTTTTCGGTCCACAATTTTTTCGATAGGGAAAATATCACTTTTGCACTCCTCAAGGTCATCCCCCATATTAAAGACTAGTGGGATATTTACTCTGAGCAAAGGGCCATGGAGGAATCTACAATTTCTGTGGTGGCCCCTACATGGGATTCCTTCCAGGATGCCATTAAAGAACAATACTACCCTGTTGGAAGCTACAGGGACCAGTACACCAGATGGAACACCCTACTTCAAGAAGGGGACCAAACAGTACCATATTTCCCCAATATTTTCCATACCCTATGCACCAAGTTGGGTATCAAAGATTATGAGCGTCATATGGTGCTCAAATACCATGATTGTTAGCATAGATACATTCAAATAGAAATGGAGTTCCCGGTCATTGCCTCATTGGGCACAACTTATAGATACGCCATCAAGATCGAGCATTCGATGATCTGAAGCATCGCTTGTTTTCAGCTCTAGTACTCTCCTTGCTTGATCTACAACAACCATTTGAGATTGAGACTGATGCATCTGACTATGCTGTGGGCACAGTTCTCACTCAACATGGGCATCCTGTGGCCTACCATAGTGAGACACTCTTAGATGTTAAACGAAAATACCCCACCTATGACAAGGAAATTTATTCCATTATACAAGCCTTCCGTCAATGGAAACATTACATTTTGGGGAAAGAAACGATCATACACACTGATCACGAGCCTATGAAGTTCATACAAACACAGGGGAAATTGCAGAATGTCTGCCATCAGAAGTGGTCCACCTACCTATAGTAGTTCCATCTCAAAATCAAGTATAAGATAGGTGTCTCCAATTGTGTCGCTGACTACCTCAGTCGGCCTCTTGTGGCTGCACTCACCACTGTGCTCCATTCCTGTGGACATGAAGCATTCGAGTGGCCCCAAATTTATCAGCAAGATCCATATTTCACCACCACATATCATCTCTTGGGTACATGCGCAATTGTCATTGATTTTCACATTCAGGACAAACTCTTATGCCACCTAGGCCATCTCTGTGTTCCTACAAGCGAGCGTGCAAATCTGATTTGGGAAGCCCACTATAGTCGGGTGGCAGGACATTTTTGCATAGAGAAAACTATGGTTGTTCTTCAAAAACATTTTTTATTGGCCAAAACTTCGATAGGACGTTAGCAAGTATATCAGATCTTGTACTTCCTTTGCCATTGCCAAGCCAACCATCAAGAAGCAAGGCTTATGCACCCCTCTTCCTATTCCTGAGAATCCGTGGGAATCCATCTCAATGGATTAAATGTCTAGTTTTCCATCCACCAAGCAAGGAAATGACTGCGTGTTTGTGGTCGTTGATTAGTTTTCGAAGATGGCCATCCTCACAGCCTGTAAGAATACTGTCACAATGGTCGATACTGCCAAGCTCTTCTTCTAACGAGTTTGGGTCCACTTTGGGATCCCACAGACCATCATCTCTAACCAAGACATTAGGTTCCTCAAACCTTTTGGTCGAGTCTCTAGTCTCTATTGGACACCAAGCTCACAAAATCCACTGCTTTCCACCCCCAAATTGATGGCCAAACTTAGGTCGTCAATCGAATCATTGTGCACATCCTACGCATGTACAATTCTAAGCATCCTCATACATGGTATGAGAGTCTTCCATATGTCCAACACAATTACAACATGGCTCTCTATAGTTCCACCGGTCATAGCCCATTTCAGGTGGGTATGGGATTCCAACCCTTGGGACTCATTGGTGTTGCACTTCCTCTTGCCACCAAACAGACAAACTCTTCCTCTAATCAGTTTGTGATTGACAAAGCCACCAGATTCATTGAGTGGATACAGCACATCCGCCAACAGGTCCAGAAGATTTTGTAGAAATTCAATGCTAAGTACAAGCAGCGCCATGATCAACACAAGGTACCACACCAATTTCAGGTTGGCAACAAAGTCTGGTTATATTTGCAGAAAGAGTGTCTCACCAAGCCCCATCGAAAGCTTCTCCCACTTCATTATGGGCCTTACACTCTCACCAAGGCTGTGGGTAGCAATGCTTTTGAGCTCAACACTCTACCATTCCTGGGTCTGCATACACTATTCAATGTGGACCTCCTTCGACCATATTTTCCACTGTTATTGGACACCTCTAAGATCGCAGAACAATTGCAACCAATATAGCTCAACCCTGACTGCATGGAACAAACATCCATCGATCAGATAGTGGACACATAGGTCAAGGGCACTCGCTAACAGTGGATCCAACTTTATCGGATTGTCAAGGCAGGGCAACTCCTACACCAAGGAAAGTGGCTCACATGGGGCCAAATCTAGTAGAAGTTTCCTCACCTGATGGGGGAACTCAATGCAATGGAGACCATTGCTTCCTAAGGGAGGAGGATTGATCCAGGTGGATATTGGTGGCCACCCACCTATTCCAACTGGCTCATCATGTCCGTTTTTGTTTAGAACGTTCTTCTGTACTGCTTTTTAGTTATGATTTCTACACTTCTGGGGGTATCTGAATCCTCACACATTCTCCAGGTGGATACTAGCAGCCTCTCACCTTGTCCAACTGGCTTATTTTGTATGTTTTCATCTCAGCACATCTTGATGTACTTCCATGGCTGTTTTGAGGTCCTAAACGTTGTTTTTTTGGCTCACCACAATCAGACTATAGACAGAGTTAGAGTCTGATGACATAATGTGTAGCTCTCTAAAATACCTTTCCAAGGGGCTATCACACGCCTAAAACGAAGGTCGTATGCCAAAGTTACAACCCTTGGAAGTTGAGGTACCAAATTACACCAACTTACCCATAGGGCCCACATGAATTTTGGTGTTTCACCTTATAGGGTTAGGTTTTTGGATGTCTAGGGTTTTTGCATTCATAGGTAATTTAAAAATGGCCTTTGGAGCCTCATTGTAATCCATTCTGCTCAGACGGATGCGCGTAGCAACCACATCTCTTCTCAAAGATAGATACCACCATTCGAGCAAGTTTCAGTTCTGTAGTTTTACAGTTTCAGCCTATTCATTATTTAATAGAAGATATTGTTCACTGGATATTTGTTTTATTCTTCCCATATCTATGTTTATTGTATTTAGTCTATTAATCAGTTTGTTCCGTTCCTAAATCTGGATCACTTTCCATATCTGAATCAACATATCCTTGTAGAACAATGTCTGAACCTCCAAAACATAATGCATGAGTAGAAGTACCTCTCAAATACCTGAGAATCCACTTTACTGCCTCCAAATGTTCTTTACCTAGATTGTTCATATACCTGCTCACAACTCCCACTACATGTGCAATATCTGGTCTTGTGCAAACCATCACATACATCAAGCTGCCAAATGCTAATGAATAAGGGACCCTGAACATGTATTATATCTCCTCCTATGTCTTGGGACACATTTCTTTGGTTAATTTGAAATGGTTGGCCAAAGGTGCACTAACTAGTTTTGCATTCTACATTCTAAACCTCTCCAACACCTTCTCTATGTACTCACCCTGAGACAATGCCAATTTGCGATTTTTCTCATCTCTTGTTATTATCATACCAAGTATTTTCTTTGTAGCACCCAAATCCTTCATCACAAATGAATTAGCTCATTTGTTTTTTAGCACATTTATATCCTGCATATTAGACCCTGCAACATCCATGTCACCTACATACAATAGCAAGATAATATAGCTTCCATTTTCTAGCCTTTTAAAATAAACATAGTGATCAGAATTACATCTACTATAACCTTGTTTTTTCATAAACCTATAAAACTTTAAATACCATTGCCTTGGAGCTTTATTTAGTCCATACAAGCGCTTATTCAACCTGCATACCAAATTTTCCTTTCCTTTGACCTCATATTCCTGTGGCTGCTGCATATAAATATTTTCCTCCAAATCCCCATGGATAAAAGTTGTTTTTACATATAATTGTTCAAGATGAAAATCTTCTACTACCACAAGACTTAAAATAGTCCTAATTGAAGTCATTTTAACAACAGGATAAAATATTTCATCAAAATATATACCTTTATTTTGTGCAAACCCCTTTACAACAAGTCTAGCCTTGTACCACTTTTTGCCTCCATCTTCTTCCTTCAACCTGTAAAATCATTTATTATGCAATGATATTTTTCCCACAGGAAACTGAACGGAGTCCCAAATATGTTTATTTACCAAGGAATCTATTTTCTCTTTTGTGCCTTTCTCCCACTTCTTTTTAGTGTCTACTTTCATTGCCTGTTCATTAAATTTTGGTTCACCAGAATCAATCAACAATAAATAATACAATGAAGGAGAGTATCATTCAAGTGATCTACTTAACCTGGTAGATCTTCTAACAACACATGCAGGGGTTTGAGGTACTTGCTACTTCTGTTGTTGTACATTTTGATTTTTTGGTACCTTTGGAATTTACTTTTCAGTGATCTCATCAAGCACTGTGTATTCTTGTTTTTCTTCTTCCTATTTCCTTCCCTGCAACTGATCTTTATACGTGACCTTCTCATTGAATATGAAATCTCTACTCCTAATGATTTTGTGATTTTCATAATCCCATAAGAGATAAACAAAATCATTAATACCATATCCAATCAAGTTACACTTCTTGGATTTTGCTTCAAGCTTTGTTCTATTTTCTTTATCATTATGGACAAATGCTTCACAATCAAAAGTATTCAGAAATGAATAGTTTACCTTTTTACTATCCATACCTCCTCTGGAATTCCACCATCCAAAGATCTTGAAGGTCCTCTATTTATCAAGTAAACAACAATATCTACAACATCTGCCCAAAACTGTAAGGGTAGCCCAACATGCAATCTCATACTCCTTGCACGCTCCATGATTGTCCTATTCATCCTTTCTAACACACCATTTTCTTGTGGTGTTCCTAGAACTGTCTTCTCTCTATGATTCCCATGATATGAACAATAATCATCAAAATCCTTGCTGCAATATTCACCTCCATTGTCTGATCTGAGACACTTCAACCTTTTTCCTATCTCATTCTCAACCAAAGATTTCCATTTCTTAAAAGTGTTAAAAACAATAGATTTTTGTCGAATGCGATAAACCCAAGTTTTGCTAGTTGCATCATCTATAAAATTAACATAATAATGAGAGCCACCAAGATATGATACATGAGCTGGTCCCCACACATCTGTATGCACAAGCTCTAACCTTTCACTCTTATTTTCTTTTCCAACTCTGAAAAATATGAATCTCTTATTTTTCCATAAACAAAATGCTCACAGAAATCCAAATCAATTTGTTTAAGATCTGGCAAAAAATTCCTTTTGTGAAGTATTTGCATCCCATACTCACTCATGTGTCCAAGCCTACAATTCCAAAGTGTTGTATCCACTCTTGTAGAAGCTAAAGAGATATAATAATTAGCATCACCAGTACATAAATACAATGTACCTACCTTCTCTCCTTTTGCTATCACTAATGATCCTTTGGTGATATTCCATGCCTTATCTGTAAATATAGATATACAACCTTTGCTTTCTAACTGCCCTGTTGAAATTATATTGTTCCTTAGATATGGAACATGTCTTACCTCGTTCAACAACCATTGGTTTCCATTATTTTTCTTTATTTGTACCTTACCCATTCCAAAATGTTTGCATGGCGCATCATCACAAAAATGAACCTGTCCAAAATCACCTTGAACATAATATAGAAAATGTTTCCTATGGGGTGTGGCATGAAATGAATCCCCTTAATCTACTATCAAAGACTCATAAATATTATATACAAAAAGAATCAAAGTATCTTGTAACACAACACTTGTTACGTTTGCTTCTTGATTTTTCTCCTATTGTCCATATCTTTGTTTCTTTGGAGCTCTACAGTATTTCTTCATATGTCTTTTCTTCCTACAATTCCAACACTCTATCTTTCCTAGCTTGGATTTGGATCTACCCTTCCTAGAATTCCCACGGTTCCCTCAGCCCTTTCCTCTATCCTTTTGTCTTCCCCTGTTCTCCACCGTCAACACATTACCCTATGTCTCACTTGTGCTTTTCCGTCTCATTTCCTCGCTAAGGATAACACCAACAAAATCATCAAATTTTAGAGAGTTTGAACCAGAGAAAAATTTACTTATAGCCATGACCAAGACATTCCAATTTTTTGGCAATGAGCACATGATTAGAAGAGCCTTGACCTCATCATAAAATTCCACTTTTACAGAACTTAGTTGATTAGTAACCATATTAAATTCATTTAAATGATCTAAAACAGACCCACCTTCTGACATATTCATATTAAATAATCACTTCATTAGAAATACCTTATTGGATGCCGATGGTTTTTCATACATTTTATCCATTGCATCCATCACTTCCTTCGTTGTATTTTCTTTTGAAATATTGAAAGCTATCGACACTGCCAGGTTCAACCGTATCATTCCTAGTGCCTTTTTGTCAAGAACCTCCCATTCTTCGTCCTTCATGGTTGCCAGATTCTTTTCTATTCCTCCCAATGGTAGGAATAGATCCTTATGATATAAATAATCTTCCATCTGCATCTTCCATAAATGGTAGTTTTGGCCATTAAATTTCTTGACCCTAAACTTTCCATCTTCCACCATTGCTCCCACTCGAACCAGGAACCCTATTTTCCTGTGAGTTACCTTTCTCTCTGATACCAGTTGTTAGAAAAATAGGATCACAGAGCAATAAAATAAAACATAGAAGATACACAATACAATAGAGACACAGATATACATGGTTCACCTAATGTGGGATACGTCCACCAGAGAAATTTCCAGGTCCTTCCTTTTTATTATCCAACAAAATGAAGGGATACAACCTACAACTCAACCGTTGTAAATTTCTCTTCTTCCTCTCACAGTCTCCTTTCTCAGAATAAAATAATCACATAGATACATAACCGCAATAAAATTCCCTCATAAAACAGGGTTGTCTTCTAGGGAAAAAATCCCTAAAATAACTTCTACCATCAGATCTGTGACCTTATAATGAATGGTCAAGATTGACTATGAAATTACAATATTTCACAAGGCAAACTTTCCCAATATTTCACTTCGGGGAAAGTGCCCTCGAATCCCCTGCCAGAGGGGGCTACAAAAATTGTCGTCGCCCCCCATGGACCCCCCTGGCGACATTTGTGTAAGGGAAAGCCCCCCCACACCCCCTGTTAGGGAATGGGGTCCAAGCACGGATGAAACAAACCTCTGAATCAGGAATATAATCAGGCTCCACAACCAACAGGTTAGCCTTTTAGGATAGGTGTGCAAATAAATGGTGATATGTGTGTGCACACACACACACACACACACATTTTTCATATCTAGGTGTGCAAATAAATGGTGATATGTGCGCACACACACACACACACACACACACATTTTCCATATCTAATTGTATGATGTTTGGAGTTGCTACACTCAAATACCAGACCCTCAAAGTCGGTGGATGCATCAGTGCCAATTTCCACAACTGATGCAGTAGTAGAGGCAACTTTCTCATTTGGTGTACCACATACATAGGTAGGTGTCAGCTTTGATAACTTCACTGCAGTGATTTTCTTATTCTCTATCATCCTCAGATATAATTTTGTTATGTTTGTGCATGTTGTGATACCATACGGTGATGAACCATGACAACTTCGGATGGACAAATCACCCCTATCACAATTATCATGTGTCGAGTTAAATCTTGTTTAAATGTGAAATTTGTTATATTTTTTTCGTTGAATTTTATATTTTTGTACTAATAAAAATATTATAAATATGTATGCAGGTTCCTTAATTCACTGCTCGATCACCTATACCACCACTACTAACATTCCCCCAATCGTTTTTCCTCAGCTATAGGGAAAGTCCAATCCTTGGCCACCCTTCCCCAACTCTTGGGATACCTCTTTCCACCCTAAGGGTTCTACCATCGCTCGTACAACCCATGGTTTTTTATCACCACCCATTCCCACCATATTTTCCATCCCATCCATCCATAGTGGATACACTTGTATGCCACACATCCCCACCACCTTTTCCATCCCATCCATCCATAGTGGATGAACCCAAACTCCACCCACCCCCACCACCTTTGGCATCCCATCCATCCACAATGGTTGCACTCATATGCCACCCACCAGTCATCTCTATTGCAAACCAGACCCTTTCATCTATTGACGCTACAAAAATAGATGTTTCCTTGGAGCAGCTAGTACGACCTAGTGCTCCACCTGCTAGTGACTCTCAACCATTGCTTGAATTATTCACATTGAGATCACTTGTTCACAAATTTTTATGTATCATGAATGGAATTGATTTTATGCTTTTTTGTTTAAATTCCATGCTTTGATCCTTGTAACTACTATATGGTGGCATCACTGAGAGATTAGGGTCACATAGGAGGGAAACACTCTCATGATTGTCAGTATCATATGTGGTGAGTTTTCTTAGCTTGAATTATAAAGTATCATTTTGTAAGTATGTTAATTCAATGTGGAAAAAAAATTATAACAATGTTATTTCTTTGTCCAAAATATGAAGCGACGAACCACACCCATGCACAAAACCACTCGAGGTCCTGCTTCGAGTAAGAGAAGAAAGATCGATTTTTGGGATGCACTTCATAGTTGTGAGGGTAACAATGGTCAATGAGTGACCAATAAGTGTCATTTTCTATCTAGGACACCATATGTCACTTTTCTATGTTTGGGCACTTGCTACTATTTGTATATTGGGAACAATGTGCCGTTTTGTTAAAAAATGCACAATTGAGATGATTTTGAGTATGTTTATACATTTCATGGCATGTGTTTTATGAATTACATTGTTTGTTTATTTGATGTTGATGAATGAGGATTATGATGATTATAATGATATTGCTAAAATTATTTTATCCATTAGGACAATGAAAAATAATAAACTAAAGATCTACGATCTCTAACATGATATCCTCTAGCTTTACCATTCCAAAAAATCACTGTAATAAACTAAGGTAAACTCAAAATTTCAAGAGTAATTTACTCAATATAATTACCTTTTCTCAATGTCAAACAACACCAATTACATTTTTCAATGTTTTTCATGCCATATTAACAACCATCATTTAATTGTTTGATTCCTTTGATAATAAAATAGAACTTGTTTTTTTTTTTTATTTCAAAGCATCTATTGAATATATTTCCCTAGCTATGAAAATTTGTAGCAATATGATAATCCAAATTAATGGCATGAATGATGGGATTGACCTAGAATCAAACCTAGACTTGAATCAAAGTAGATAGGTATGGTAATTTCGCCATCAATCTTTGTAGAGTAGAGAATCAAACTCACACAAAGAGCAGAGGGAGAAATCAATATTTGTGTGTGGAAGTTCAAGAAACTAGAGACAAAACTAGATAGTCATGCTATGATACCATCCACAACATCAAGAGAATCTTCCAATTCCATATTTTTCTCTTAGAATATTCAAAGAATTTATGGTCTCCAATTCCCAATCCCATGAATGACAAAGGGACATGTGAATTTCTTATTAGTCAACAACATTCTCTTGAATCCCTTCGGGAACCATCATGTCCAATATTTATTTCCAACTATGGGCCATCAAGGTGGAATGAGAGGCAATGAAATATGCATCTTCAGATAACTTCGTGTATCATATATATTTCACACTTTAATACTCACATATGCCTATCTATTATGAATGAAGTGATGTGACCCTCTTCCATTCCATGTCCATTTGTGACCAATGAAATCATGCCATTGATATCTCTTTATTGTCCCTATGTGTTGGACCACCTTCCTTGAGTCCCCTTTACCTTAGTATTTAGGTGTGACCTCTTAGGGATGTCTAGTTATTATCTAGGGATTTTTGGCATCTTTCCTCTCTTTCCATTAGGCCCTTGGTGGTTGGTCTGGTTCATTTTGAGCCCGTGTGGTACTCATTTTGGGAATGTCCTTACTCTATGAGTCCATTTTGGGGATCTCCTTACTCTATGTGCATACAATCGTGGTTGCTAAATATTTTAGAAGGTCTTCAAAGTATAGTTGTACCACACAAAACAACCTTATGTGATCTTGTAAATGTAGTGTTCTGCAAGGAATAACTCCATACATTGGCCATACAATAAGCTTTCCTTAAGACATTTCTTCAATCATCAACTGCTTGCCTCAATATGTACATGACTTGGAAATTTTTATCATCTCGTGTAAGAGCTTCGACCAACACTCTTATGATTGCATTGTGAGTAGATACCATATTGTAGTTTACTTGGAGTAAAAGTTAGAAAATGACCCATATTATAAGGATGTACACCTCGATGAAACCACACTTAGGGATTGTCCAACCTCCCCTACTAATGTTCCCCCTTTGCTTCAACATTCACACTCAGCTACTATAGATTCCCCTTACACTTCTAGAACCATGGAACACACCCAAATAGCTTCCATAGACACAAATAACTAGGAAACGTCCTCTTTTATAGCCACTATCCATAATGCATGTGCAAAGATCCAAGAAATAAGAAGATATTTACACTCACCAGATTTCCAAACAACAAATTCAACTCCACGATCACGTATTGGGATGTCACTAATCAATGAGTACAAAACATAGTGATTATTCTCTATGTCCTTCCCCACATTGTTCCCCATAGGAATTTCCATGTTCATGCAACCATGATTTAAATCAATTCAAATGTAGGACTATGCATTGCACCTGCTAAGGTACCACAACAACATATTTGGTAGGAACCCAAGATTCTTCTACTACTTATATAATCTCATAATGTGCCATTGCAGTCAAGAAACCACTTATGTCTTTGTCAATTAAAAAATTCAAAAAAACTTCTCCATAACAATCAGTGATCTTCACATTTGTTTGCAATACTCCCCTGGTGGCAAGATTTCAAAATAACTAATATTCTACTATACACATGTTCATATTCCTTTGTAATCCATGTTAGTTGATTCATATTGAGGGAATTTCTAGATTTAATTATGACATATAATGTTGTGCATCAATACTTACAAGATGTTTTGACAAACATTATAACATCCAATATAGGGGATGATAAAAATTATGGATGTAAGAAGTGGAATTAAGAGTGAAATAAAGTTCCCTCTGCATCATGCAACCAATTTGTAATGTGTAAAACCCTATGTTTTATACAAGGGAATAGAACATGCTATCATCTTCATCGTATATACCCTTTTATGGCCCAATTAGAGGCCCAACACAATGTTCTTCAAAATCGACCCTTATTTCATGTTACCTCCCCATGCCTAAGGGTAACTAGAAGAGATCACATCTCATGGCCCACAGTGAAGAAAGTGATCGTAATGATTATGATGATCAACATGTCCACTCATGGAATCCCAAAAACCCCTCTCAGATGCCTCTCTCACTTTTGATCAACAAATCTCATCACATCCAATCAACATATTTCTTGGGATATTGTGGTCCGACGTCATCATGAAGTACATTCGCCCTTGTTTCATATGAAGTGTCATACTCAATATATTAGGCATGCGAATGAGGATCATTGGTTGAAGTTGGATAATGAATCATATTCTCAATAGGTTATGCTTGTTTTTTTTGTTTCACCTTGGTGGCCATCATTTGTATTCTAGTCTTGTGTTGTCACCCCCAAGGAATAAGGGTATGATTAGGGGTCTCTAACAAGGGTAACTTTCCATTTCCCTCCATACTTCACACTTACCATCTTGGATCTTGTCACAGTGTACTAAACTTTGATAATGGATCATGGTTCATTCTCTCATGAAAAGAAGGGCTAGAATACCAAGGTCGATGTAGCTGCTATAAAAATGATAATGGTCAACTATAAAATCCAAATGTTAGCTCTGCCTCCTCTAATGGTAATTGCCCGTTGTCCTGATGCACTAAATGTACATATATAACAGGACTTTATCCCAGTAAAAATGAAATAATAAGGCTTGAAACCTGTAAAGGGGGCTTGCAAAGTAATAAATGGGTATCAAAAGGCAAGAGAAGGGGTTTATAATGAAAAAAGTAGCAAGGAAAGGTTAGCTCAAATAACGATTAGTCCCGCTACAAAGAATCTACAGAAATGGACCAAATGATTCCATAATCCATGAAGTAATCCTGCCATGTTTCACTATCACACTTACTGTTAAAGGGTTTCTTTTCTTTCCTGCATATCCTAGAACATATCCCTCTACTTGGGTTTTTTCTTTCCTGCACTGGTTGTCACACCTAATAAGGTCTTTTGATGGTCCTACCATACCTAAACTTGTCAAATTTCATAAAGTCTTTATCTGATCTAAAGTTTGAAGGGGATACTTGATGGAAATTATTGATGTGGATTTATGTTAAGTAATCACTTATTTTATATGATATAAGGACTCTTGTACCTTGCGAGCATTGGTCTTGCTTGATTCCATAACTTTTATTGATTTGGATGCACCTAACATGGCCCTTTGAAGGACATCCAAGGTTTTTGCCCAGAACATTGTGCTTCTATTACAGGATATGGCACATGTGATGCAGAGCATTGAGTCACATGATGGCTTGACACACTTAGATATAGGCTCTCACATCTTTTGGACCTTGGATGATGGACAAATGAGATTTAATTTTGCATATATGACCATGATGGCACATAGATGGGAAAGACACCACATTGGGGAATGCACCCCACATCTTATCCAACACTTGATGAGGGTCTTCCACCTTGCTTGCACCATTGGACGGTGACATGTGGTCTTGGGGGAGGATATATTCATTCTTTAAGGACTTACGTCACCACACATATGACCCTATGGTGGTTTATTTTCATTTATTGTCATTCTTAGAGGCTTATTGAGGGGTTGTCCCCACTTGTTATCATGGATTAGTGTCATTTTACATTATTATTGTGGATATTAGCACTTGGTTGCCTCATATTAATAGAG
>WSFP011484079.1:0-15739 GCA_009831015.1 Picea engelmannii | reverse complement strand
AAATACTTGCATGATGCCAAAATACCATAATCCACAAAAATATATCAATGTAACCTATACCTAGTTAGAACACACACATTTGACATGATATATAGGCCTAAGTTTATCACTTGATTTTAGAAGGGGTAATCATGAAACTCTAGTGACAATATGAGAAAATATCTCCTACAACAAGAAATTCCCTAGAAGTAGGCTAAGCACCATATATGGATCTATTGTATGACTCTTTAGATAGTGGCATCAAGGTATTAGTTGATTGGTAAAATGATTGGATAATTTTTATATTCTTAGAGATTGTTCCCTCCTAGTGATTGACCAGTGTTTACACTCTCTAAATGTGAACAATCTAAGTAATCTTTAGAATCTAAGGAATCATTGGATGATTTCCTTACAATACATTGTTTTTAGATGAGAGTTTGAAGAAAGGATGAATCCATGTTGTAAATCCTTAGATATTGAGTTATCACATTTATATCGTTATATTAGTGTTATCCTTATTGGTCAACTAGACCCTTTAAATGTAATTGTACCCTTTGTCTCCTTTATATACCAAGGAGACATAGTTTTAGTGAGCATATCATATTGTGCATTTGTTATATTGTAAAAGGAGGTTGCCCCCTCAAAGAGGCTTCTTATCCATTATTTTATTTGATTCTCAAGGCATGGAGTTACTTCTCTTATATTTTTATGATATTTGGGTGTTTTTTTCCTAACATTTGGTATCAAAGCATATGATCCTTGGGTTTGGATCCTTTAAATGATTCATCTTGGTATTTTTGTGATAACCTTTTTTTTTTCTTTGGATAGTTTCATATTGTGAAATTTTTGGGAGCCTGAGGAGGCATAGAGAAGTGACCTTTAGTCAAAATTTCATATTTTTTCAATATACTTTAAAATACATAGGCTACAAAAATCATTCTTTTTATTATTCCTAAAATTAGTCATTAAACAAGCCCCCGGGGGTGTAGAAGGGTTGGTGATAGAGTGAATTATTAAGGCACTCCTTGTGAAGTCGCTAGTTCAAACATCACCTAGGATATGTTACATGCTTGGGGTGTGTGTCGTGGACATGGAGGTTATAGTGGTAGCGGTTTGAATAGACTCTGTGTCACGCAAGTACAAGTCTTCCCTAGTTTTCGATTCTGCCAACCAAAAAAAGTAGTCTTAAACAAGTCATCTTGGTATTTTTGTTATAACTTTTTTTTGGAAATTTTCAAATGGAGAAAATTTTCAGAGACTAAGGAGACATAACAAATAATCTATGATAAAAGTTCCATTTTATGGTTTTCTATACTTTTGGAAGTGGAAATCATGGTTTTTGACTAGTCCTAAAACCAGTCTCAAACATGTGTTCTTGGTAAAACTATCATATATGAAGCTAGAAAATTCCAATTGAGTGCCACTAGTTCTATTGGAAATAATACAAATAATAACATTTCAAGGCAAAATTTTAGAAGTAGATAAGAAAAATGGGACATGTGGCATGCCATACAAGTCTTCTATCTTAAAAGGTACAAAAACAACAAGTTTTGGGAAAGCTACAATAAATTTCTCTTGGCACATTGGAATTTGTTGCATATCATAATTTTATACTTGTTAGGATAAAAATTCAAATATACTTTAGGAGAAAGTTCATCCAACAATTCAGTCTACAAACCATGGTTTTTAAAGGTAAGCTAACTTGGAACTAGCATAAATTTTGATGGGAAAATCATTTTTTGGTGATTAAAAAAATGTGATAAAGAGAAAATAGGAGTATAAATATTTTCTCACATGGAAAAGGGTTTTGCAAAAAAATATACTCCTAATAAATATCCAGAGAACCCATACATGATGCCTGAAAGTAAAGACTTAGGGTACTAGGTATCCCGATTGAGGAACCAATTTAATGAAATGGGTGATACTTTGTTGAAAAAGGTTGATTGACACATTTGCAAGAATTACTTAAAAGGGGAATAGATCAAAAGATGGAACAATTACAAAATTCCATGGAAGCCATGCTCTTACATACCCTGCCCTAAAGGTGATATTGCGATGCAAGGGAATTGTCAAAATAGGTAGAACAAAATTATTAAACCCCTATCACATATGGGGAAGATTTTGACAAATGTGGTGAACACTAAGCTTGAGTCACATAATCATTATTATTCATCACTTCAAGATCTGCATCTTTGGGGGTTCGACTTGGCACTAAGGAACTACTTAATTCCCAAGTTTTATATGAAGAAATTTGATGGTAAAGACATAATAACATTGATACTCCATATGGAGCAATTATTTTATCTACACCAAGTGCCAAATTTACAAAATGTAACTCTTACATCTTTGTATTTATAACACATGAAAAATTTGTTTGTTATCAATGACTTTATGAACAAAAAATGGATTATATAGTCTCTTGGTCCATTTTTATGAATGAATTGATACCACATTATGGGAATATTAAGAGTAACACATTATTTAGTCAATTATAGATCATATTCAACAATTACAAATCATTTTCAACAATTCTAGAAGATGAGTCTCATCGTAAAGAATATTCCAGAGAATATTTTTTTTTTTTTTTCAGATCTCTTTATGGGCACTTTTAAGGAGATCATTCAACATGAGGTGCATCTCTTCAAACCTAAATCTTTGGAGCATGATTTCAATGTGGAAAGGAAAGTGGAAAGTAAAAATATCTCTACTATAACGATGGCCACTAACAACTATAGAGAGCACCATGTTCCATCTCCTAACCTCCCTCAACCTACAATGTTGTCACCTTAGCAAATGGATAAAATAAGAGCTAAGGGACTATGTTTAAATTGTGAAAACAAACACATTAAGGGGTATAAATGCGGTGAGAGGAAATTATTATACATAGATTTTTAAGAGAAAGAAGATCAAGAACTAGAACTTTCACAAGATCTATAATTGGAACAGACTACTCCAAATCCTCAAACTCTCAAGATAGAAGGATATATCAAAAATACAAAAGTAAAAGTGTTGACTGATTTTGGTTGTATCCATAACTTCATTAATTGAAAATTAGCCAAACTTCTCAATTTCTCTATATATCCATCACTAGAGTTTCAAGAAACGAGTGCAGATGTGGGTACCATAATTTTTTCAAAGGAGTGCCATAGTATTAATATCATTATGAGGGATTATTTATTGGATATTCCAATGATTGCAATACAAATGGGTGGTGCTAATGTTGTATTAGAGGTCCAATGGTTACAATCATTGGGAACAAATAATCTTAATTTTCAAGAAATTTTGATGAGATTTTCCTCGAAAGGAAAGGAAATTGAACTTAGAGGTATCCAAGGGAAACCCTGTAAAGTGATAAGATCTAACAACATGACAAAATTGATAAACTAGGGACACCATCATGCAATTTCACAATTTTTCTCACTAGAAGTTTAAACATATATACCCTATACTCCTATGGATCTCCAAAAAGATATTGGCAATCATTAAAGTATTTAGAGAGATTCCTAAGGGCCTTATATCTACTCAAGATCATGATCATGCTATTCATTTGCAATTGGGAAATGTACCACCTAATATTAGGCTTTGCATGCACTCATATGCATGAAAGCGTGATATTGAGTGTATGGTTCAAGAAATGTTAGAGGGTGACATCATTCAACCTAGACAAAGTGATTTCTCTTCACCAATGGTGATGGTTTACAAAAAGGAAGGTTCATGGTGTATGTGTCCAGATTATAGAAAGCTCAAAAAAATGACCATTCAAGATAAATTTCATATTCCTGTCATTGATGAATTATTAAATGAATTTCAAGGATTATTTTTCTTTACCAAGTTGGATCTTTGTTCTAGATATCATAAAATTATAATGAGATAAGAAGACATCCCCAAAATAACCTTTATAACACATGAAGTTCATTATGAGTTTTTAGTGATGTCATTTGGCCTTACTAATGCACCTTCACATTTCAAATCTTGATGAATTCTATTTTCAACCCTTTGAAAATTTGTGTTAGTATTTTTTGATGATATGATAATCTACAACAAATCTTGGGAAGAGAATGTAAAACATGTTTACATGGTATTAAAAGTATTGGAAGAGAAGAAAACATATGTAAAACCTTCCAAGTGTTCCTTCGGGGTTCATGAACTAGAATATTTGGGTCATATTGTATCTCATGAAGGTGTCAAAGTGGACCTTAACAAAATTAAATCTTTGATGGAGTGACCAATTACCAAAATCTTGACGAATATTATAGGATTCTTAATATTGATGGACTATTACCACAAGTTTGTCAAGAATTGTGATCAAATAGTATGTTATGAACCAATTCCTTGAAAATGATAAAAATTCAATTAATAACAGTCCACTTCGAGGGGGAAACCTCCTTTTACAATATATTCAATGTACAAGACAAGATAAGATGATCCTAAGACTAGGTTTCCTTGGAATATATATAGGAGACGAAGGGTACAATTGTAATAACTCAATATCTAGGGATTAATAAGAGGTTTTGTGCTTAACACATGGATTTGTCTAGGGCTTAACATGTCCCCCCCTTTTAAACAAGTGTTTCCCTCAACTCTTGACTAAACGTGAGTGTTTTTGCATGAAAAACTCATCTTCCCATATTGCCTCTTCTATCAATAGGTTCTTCCATTTGACGAGGTACTCAATCATTTCTTGATTTCATAGCTGATTAATCCTTGTTTCAAGGATTTGTTTTTTGTTCTAGTATGATTTTCCATTCTTCATTAATCTCCAGTAAAATAGTTTGGACTAGGATATTGTCACATATTACCTTCTTTAAGCAAGAAACGTGCAAGACTAGATGTACACGTGAAGATGAAAAAAAATATAATTTGAAATCCATACTTTCAATTCTTTGCAACACCTTATAGGAGCCATAATATTTGGGTACTAATTTATTGTACTTCTTTTGTTGCTTGAGGGGCATTTGTTTAGATGGTTGTAGCCTCAAATATACCCAATCCCCCACTTCAAATTCCCTTTCATTGTGATGTTCATATTCATGTTGTTTCATCCTATTTTTTCCATAACCAAGTTGTCCTTCAATAGTTTGAGAACATCTTGTTGGTGCCCTATATGGTCCTCCACTACTTGAAAATTTTTAGTCCCTTTCAAAGGAGATGTGATGGATGGAGGATGATATCCATAAAGTTCCATAAATGGGGACATTTTTGATGAAGTATGGAAGGATGTGTTGTACCACCATTCTACCAAGGGAAGCCACTTGAACCATTGTGTCTGTTTATTAGATGCAAAGAAACGAAGATATCCTTCTAGAAATTTATTGACAATATGAGTTTTCCCATCGGATTTAGGATGGTAAGATGAGCCGTGAGCCAATTGAGTACCCAAACAAGAAAATAATTCATTCCAAAAATTTCCAGTGAAAATTGTATCTTTGTCACTTACAATAATCTTGGGGACTCCATATAGCTTTTGAAATATTTCCATGAATGTTGAAACTAATGTACTTGCTTTAAAAATATGAGAAAGAGACCAAAAATCATCATACTTTCTCAGTCGATCCACTACTGTCATGATGAAAATATTTCCTTCATATTTGGGCAAACCTATAATAAAATCCATTGAAACTTCTTCCCAACATTGACTTGGTATAGCTAATGGTTGTAGGAGACCTGGCGACTTGATTGTCTCTCCCTTATTCTATTGGAAAACCACACATTCAACCACAAAATTTTGATCATCATTTTTATGACCTTCCTAGAAAAAATACTTCTTGATCCTATGGTAAGTTTTTAAGAACCTTGAATGTCCTCCTATATGAGAAGTGTCTAATTCCAGAAGGACCTTTTGTTTGAGTTGGGAATTCTTACATAAATATAGGCAATCATGATACCATATCAAATCATTCTTCCATACAAATTTATCTAATGCATTGTGGTCCTCTTGTAGTCATTGAATGGTATTGCATATCTCTTGATATTGCTTCCATTTTATCCTTGCTTCGTCCACCCAGTTAGATTGTGGAATATAAATAGTGCATAGTGAACCCTCTATTTCTTCTTCTTTCCTTGAAACTGCATTTTCCACAATATTATGTTTTTCTTTTTTTTTGTATATATTTTTACCCATTTTTGTTGCTCTTCTGAAGATAATTGTTGCTTCAAGAATTAGTTCAAAATATCATGATATATTTTTGCTTTGAAGTGTATTCCTATTAGGTAAGGGAACCATGTCTCAACTACATGTAGTATGACCAACATTTTTTTTTCACAAATGGGTTTGAGTAAGTTTTTTCCTTTAATTTGGTTGCTTTCAAAGGAAATGGGCCTTACTTCTTGCATTAAAACTATACCAATGCCATGGCTTGAGGAATCGAACTCCAAAATAAATGTTTTTGTGAAGTCAGGTGTGGCTAGGACATGAGTCGTACACATAGCCTCCTTAAGTTTTTCCAAAGATTTGGTTGCTTCCTAAGTCCAAGAAAATGATTCCTTCTTTAATAATGTTATTAGATGTGATTCTATTTGACCATAGTTCTTGAAAAATTGTGGCAATAGCCTATCAATCCTAATAATCCTCTAATTTTCTTCAAGGTTTTTGGAACTGGCCATTCCCTCATAAATTTAATTTTTTTAGGGTCCACTTTGACACCTTCATGAGATAAAATATGACCCAAATATTCCACTTCCTGAACCCCAAAGGCACACTTGGAAGGATTTGTATAAATTTGTTTCTCTTCCAATAGTTGTAATACTTTGTCAACATGTTGTACAATCTCTTCCCAAGATTTTCTATAGAAATGTATGCCATCAAAAAATTCTAACACAAATTTTCTAAAGAAGGGTTTGAAAATATAATTCATCAAGATTTGAAATGTTGAAGGTGCATTAGTAAGTCCAAATGGCATAACCAAAAACTCATAATGACCTTCATGTGTTCTAATTAAAGATGTTTTGTGAATTTCTTCCCATCTCATTCTGATTTGACTAGAATGAAGATCCAACTTAGTAAACAAAATTTCTCCATGGATTTCATATAATAATTCATCAATGACAGGAATATGAAACTTATCTTTGATGGCAATTTTTTTTAACTGTCTATAATTTGGACGCATATGCCATGAACCGTTGTTTCATGTAACTATCACTATTAGTGAAGATAAAGCACTTTGGCTAGGTTGAATGATGTTGGCATCTAACATTTCTTGGATCATATGCTCATTCTCACTATTCTATGAATATGGATATCTATAAGGCCTAATGTTAGGTGGCACACTTCCTAGTTGAAAATGAATAAGATGGTCATGATCTGGAGCAGGTGGAAGGCCCTTAGACATCTCTCCCAATACCTTGGAATTATTTTTTATAACTATTTGGTGATCCACTGGAGTAGAGGATATATATTTTTGAACATCTAGTCAGCACAATTGTGCAATTACACCATGGTGTACCTTTCTGAGTAACTTTGTCATGTTATTAGATCTTATCACTTTAGAGGGTTTCCCTTGGATACCTCTAAGATCAATTTCTTTGCCTTCTGATGAAAATATCATGAAAAGATATTGAAAATTAAGGGCCATTGTTCCCAATGATTGTAACCATTGGACCCCTAATACAACATCAACACCACCCATTTGTATTGAAATCATGGGACTATCCAATAAATACTCCCCCATATTGAGCTTAATATTCTGGTACTTCCTTGAATAATTTATGGTACCTCCATATGCAGTGGTTACTTGAAACTTTGGTGTTGGAAATACAAAGCAATTGAGAAGTTTTTCTAATTTGTAATTGATGAAGTTATGGGTACTAATAGAATCAATCGACATTATTACATTTTTAATTTTGATATATCCTTCTATATTGAGGGTTTGTGGAGTATTGATGTTGACCAATGCATGGAAATATATCATTAGAGTAGTCTCTTCTAGATATAGATATTTTGATGTTTTAAATTCTTTATCTTCTTCTTCTTCATAGTCTATGAAGAATAATTTCTTCTCACCACATTTATGCCCCTATTGTACTTGTTGTCACAATTGAAACATATTACCTTTTCTCGTCTTTCATCTATTTGATGAGGTTTCAACCTTGTTGGTTGAGTGAGGTTAGGAGAAGGAGCATGATGCTCTCTATAGTTGTTAGTGACCACTCTTTTGGTAGCCATAGTTTTACTTTCAACTTTCCTTTCCATGTTAAAAGAATGCTCTAGGAATTTAAGTTCAAACAAATGCACTTCATGTTGGATGCTTTCCTTTAAATTTCCCATAAAGAGATATAACAGTTTATCCTCTAGAATATCCTTTACCCTGAGACTTAGTTTTTGGAATTGTTTAATGTTCTCTAGAATTGGACCTTTTTTCCTAAGATTTATCAATTGAATAAATAATGCATTGCTCTTAATATCCCCATAATGACATCTATTTGTTTGGTTGTAGCCTTAGAAATATACAATCCCCCACTTCAAATTCCCTTTCACTGTGATGTTGATCTTCTTATTGTTTCATCCTATTTTTTTTCATAACCAAGTTGTCCTTCAATAGTTTGAGAACCTCTTGTTGGTGCCCTATGTGTTCCTCCACTACTTGAACCCTTTAAATCCCTTTCAAGGGTGATGTGATGGATGGAGGATGATATCCAGAAAGTGCCAGAAATGGAGACATTTTTTTATGAAGTATGGAAGGATGTGTTGTACTACCATTCCACCAAGAGAAACCACTTGACCCCTTGTCTCTATTTATAAAATGCAAAGAAACAAATATATCCTTATAGACATTTATTCACAATATCAAATTTCCCATCCAATTGAGGACGGTAAGATGAGCTATGACCCAATTGAGTACCCAAACAAGAAAATAATTCAGTCCAAAAATTTCCAGCGAAAATTCGATCTTTGTCACTTACAATAATCTTTGTGGCTCAATGTAGATTTTGAACTAGTTCCATGAATGTTGCAGATATTGTACTTTCTTTAAAAGGATGATAAAGACACCAAAAATCAACATACTTTGTCAGTCGATCCACTACTACCATGATGACCATATTTCCTTTAGATTTGGGTAATCCTGTAATAAAATCCATTGAAAATTGTTCCCAACGTTGACTTGGTATAACTAATGGTTGTAGGATATCTAGCGTATGGAATGTCTCTCCCTTATTATGTTTGCAGAACACACCCAAACACAAACTTTTGAATGTCATTTTTAAGACCTTCTCAAAAAAAATCCTTCTTGATCTTGTGGTACGTTTTCAAGAATCCTGAATTTTCTCCTATAGGAGAATTGTGCAATTCCATAAGGACCTTACATTTGAGTTGGAAATTCTTACATAAATATAGGTGATAATGATACCATATCAAATCACTCTTCCATACAAAATTATACAATGATCTAGGGTCCTTTTGTAGTTGTTGAATAATCTGTCATACCTCTTAATCTTTCTTCCATTATATCATTTCTTCTTCCACCCAATCAGATTGCAAAATAGAAATAACACATAGTGAACCTTCCATTTTTTGTTATTTCCTTGAAAGGGAATTTTCCACAATATTATGTTTTCCTTTTTTGTATATAATTTCAAAGTCATAACCTAACATCTCTGTAACCAATTTTTGTTTCTCTTTTGAAGATAATCGTTGCTCCAAGAATTACTTCAAATTATCATGATCGATTTTCACTTTGAAGTGTATTCATATTAGGTAAGTGCACCATTTATTAACTACATGTAGTATGGCCAACATTTCTTTTTCATAAATTGGTTTGAGTAAGTTTTTCCCTTTAAGTTGGTTTCTTTCAAAGGAAAGGGCCTTCCTTATTGCATTAAAAATGCACCAATTCCATGGACTGAGGCATCACACTCCACAATAAATGTTATTGTGAAGTTAGGTGTGGCCAGGACAAGAGTTGCACACATAGCCTTCTTAATTTTTTAAAAATCTTTGGTTGTTGCTTCAGTCCAAGAAAACACTTTATTTTTCAATAATGTTATTAGAGGTGTTTCTATCTGACCACAGTTCCCGAAAAACTTGCGGTAATATCCCATCAATCCTAAGAATCCTCTAAGTTTATTCAAGGTTTTGGGAGTTGGCCATATCATCATAGATTTAATTTTGTTAGGTTCCACTTTTACACCTTCATGAGATATAATATAACCCAAATATTCCACTTCTTGAACTCCAAAGGCACACTTGGAAGGCTTTGCATAAAGTTGTTTCTCTTCCGATAGTTGTAATACTCTGTCAACATGTTGTACATGCTCTTCCAAATATTTTTTGTAGATTACTATGTCATCAAAAAATACTAACACAAATTTTCTAAGGAAGGGATTGAAAAGAGAATTCATCAAGATTTGAAATGTTGTAGGCACGTTAGTATGTCCAAATGACGTAACTAAAAAATCATAATGACCTTCATGAGTTCTGAAATCTGTTTTGGGAATTCTTTCCTACTTCATTATGATTTAATGATATATAAATTGAAGATCCAACTTAATAAAGAAAATTTCTCCATGCAATTCATCAATGACATAAATAAGAAATTTATCTTTGATGGTCATTTTGTTGAGTTGTCTATAATCTAGACACATATGCGATGAACCATCCTTTTTTGTAACCATCACCACTGATGAAGAGAAATAACTTTGTCTAGGTTGAATGATGTTGACCTCTAACATTTCTTTGATCATATGCTCAATCTCACTCTTCTATTCATATGGATACATGTAAGGCCTAATGTTAGGTGGTAAACTTTTTGGTTGCAAATGAATAACATGGTCATGATCTAGAGTAGGTGAAGGACCCTTAGGCATTTCTCCAAATACCTTGGAATGATTGTTGATAACTATTTGGAGATCCACTAGAGTAGAGGATATAGATGTTTGAACATCTAGTGAGCATAACTATGCAATTACACCATGTTGTCCCTTTTTGAGTACTTTTGTCATGTTATTAGAGCTTATCATCTTATAGGGTTTCCCTTGGATACCTCTAAACTCATTTTCCTTTCCTTTTGAGGGAAATATCATGAAAATATATTGAAAATTAAGGGCCATTGTTCCCAATGATTGTAACCATTGGACCCCTAATACAAAATCAACACCACCCATTTGGATGGAAATCATGTGACTATCCAATAAATAATCCCGCATATTGAGCTTAATACTATGCCGCTTATCAAAACAATTTATGGTACCTCCATATGTAGTCATTACTTGAAACTATGGTGTTGGATATACAAAACCCATTACTTGAAACAATTATTCCCATTTAAAACTCATTACAAAACACTCAATGATAATCACAATAATGCAGGGAAGTAAGAAATAGAATATTCAACATCAATCACACACATGAAATATACAGAGACAAATATTCATGAGGAAACCCATAAAGGGACAAAACCTCTTCTTCTTGATATGATAAGTAGTCTTTATTTTCTGTACATTATCATTCTTATGAGCACCAACTCCTTTTGAGGCTATCACCTCTGTTTTACAAGCAACAACTTGCTGAGAGCACCCACTCTCTAGTTTCTCTAGAACCCACAAGAAGGAAGCACCAACTCCCTTTGTGTTCCAACACCAATTGGTTGGAAGCACCAACTTCCAGACACACAGGCACCAACCTGTACAAGTTGCAACTTGCTGAGAGAACAAACTCTCTGGATTCTCTAGTACCCACTAGAAGGAAGCACCATCTCCCTTTGTTCAAGCACCCACTTGAAACTCTGAGGACAACGATCCTCCCTAGCACCACTCTACCACCCTGATTATAAATCTTTGTTACTGAAATTTATACAGTGATACATTATTTAACAATGGCTTACCAGTCTTATCATTGTTTTTCTATGCTGCTATGCTCCACCTGCATCAGTGTATTCCTAGTCGCATCTTCTTGTGCTTTATGTTCTTCTGCTTTGTCTCTGCATGTGCACCTAGGCTTTCTCTTCCTTTCTCATATATGTATCTCTGTTCTATCTTTTTATTTTGCGTCTTATGCTCTGTGCACCATTTCCATTCTATGCACTACACCTCTTCTATGCACTTCAGCTGCTACACACAGTATGATTCTACCTGCATGAATAACTATCAAAAGAAGAAACCATATCTTCTTTGTTTTGTGTATATTTATCATGCCAAGTCCTTCGCTAGATCATACACTCAACTCTTCATCCTCTCTGGCGATTATACTGAGTCTGTTCTTCATCAATGGTTGTTATCCTGAGATTCCTTGGCTTCTCTGGCAGTTACAGTATTCAACACTTTTCCATCTGTCAATTGTCTCTATGATGAGTCTTCATTCCACTGGAAGTTACCTCAAGACTCTTCAGCTCCTTTGGAGATCACCCTGAAGCTCTTCGATTTCTCTGACAGATACAATCACTCTATTTCGTCAGTTACAAAGAGAACCTATGCGCGCTCATCCCTTTGGCACCTTTTCCCTTCATGACAAAACTTCACAGTGGGCACAAGATTTTCTTTCTAAGCCCCTTCCTTTCATGTGACCACCGGCGGTGACCATTCACCAACCAAGATGACTCTTCATGACTTCGCATTTTGGATTTTCTGTTGTGAGTCACCCCGACTCTCCCAATTGTCAATTTCCAAAGAATATCCTAGCAACGCTAGATCCTTCCCTTATCTTTCGTTGATGTGACCACTGGCTGTGACTTGGGGCCAAGTACTTCGGGACTTCGCATTTCACGTCTTTGGATGTGAGCCAACCCTAACTCTCCCGACTTCCAAACTCACACCTAGCAAGCACTAGCTTTGTTCTCGATATGACCTTGGGCTATGATCTCATGTGACCACGTGATTGCGGGCGTGACCAAATATGGTTTTAGGGAAATTTTCTTTTCGCCCCGCAATTCACTACAGAGCTCCATGTATTCTTTCTCCAAAAACATGGTTTCGATTGCGGCCCACCTTCAACATTTTAAAGTCCACGCACCTTCAATCCCCGCAATGCGATGGAACCATCGATCTCACGATCTTGACGGTACTCCTAAACTAACGATTTAGATCTATCCTCTCAAGTCTGCGGATCAGATCTAGCCTTCCTAAATCAATGGTTGTGATTTACTTCATCATCCGTGCTCCGGGAGTTTCACATCTCAAGACTTTTTTTTCTATGTACGCCAATCTTCCAGAGTCGATGATCCACAGACACCTGTCCTTCTCAATCGACGACTTAGCCTCTACTTCGGGAATTTGACCTTTCAACCAGATCAACGGTTCTGCGACCCCTTACTCGATTCAATGGTCAAGATCTCCTTCGTGACTCTAGGCTTCGAAGATTTCAATTCTCACCCTTCACGCTCTCCCATAATGCTTTTAGCCGGAGTCCACAGATTCCTTCCATGTGTCCTCCTCAAATCAACGGTCCTCGTTCACTTCGAGACTTCAGCCTTTGGGATATTCAACTCCTCTACACTTGATTGATCCCAGAGCGTTTCACCCGGAGTACACAATCTGTTGATGTGTGTCCTCCTACAGATCGACGATCCTCATCTCCTTCGGCTCTTCGGGCTTCGAGGATTTCTAATATCAATTTTAACTTTATCTCTATCACCTTTTTTCGAAGTTTACAATCCAATGATGTGTGTCCCTCTCGGATCAACGATCGATATCTCCTTTGGGTCTCTTGACTTTGGATATTTTAAATATCAACTTCTTGTTTCTTCTAACTGGATATCTTTTGAAATGGAAGATCTGCTGACATTTGTCCTCTTTAATCCAACGACTATCCTCCACTCCGGGACTTCTCCCTTCGACATTCTCAGATTTCAGTTTCTCCTCACTTAGCTTCCCTCCGAGCATTTTACCCGTAGCTTGCGATATAATGACATATGTCCTCTTGTATATGGATGGCTCCTAGTTGCTTCGGCTATTCGGGCTTCGAGTAATTCGACTTTCAAGTTTCCAATTCTTCCGAAGTGAGATTCCCCAAACAGTGACCTCCTCACAACTTTTGACATGAACCAAATGTTGTTCGTCTATCATGTTCTTAGATCGATGGCTCGATCTATATTCGATGTTTCTCTTCTAGCTTATCCCTTCCTTCCACTTAATTTGATCTAACGACTGACAAAGATTCAGGTGATCGAGATCTCAAATCTTTCAGCTTATTGTGTACTTCCACTCAAAAGTGATCCAATGGTCGTTGTCACTCTTCCTCCTAAGTTTCTAATCTCTCTGACTTAGAAGTTTTTCTAACTGTTAAAGGATATTGACCTCTGATCCTCCTATGAGTTCATCTCTTGGACCTTGTCTACACTTCTGGAAACTGCTATCTCTCTTGAGATTTGGCAATGAAGTTAACCTCGACCCTGGCGCACACTTGCGCTCTGTGTGCAACTCTGCATTATTCCTCCTGAGCTTGATTCCTTCTGTAAACTCACAGATTGTAAGGAATCATGTGCACGCTCCTTTCTACCTTCATGATAACCTCTAGCTATCTGGAAACTCCAACTCTCTACCCTATGCTCGTCCTCCTGATCTTGTAGACAACAATTTCTCATGGTCTCGTAATTCTCGATGCTATCATTGTTGCTTTCCTGTTTTTCGTCATTGTTGCCAATATGTCATCGTCGTTGTTGTTCTTTCCATCAATGACAAGCACACTCTTCCTATAAACATGTCATCGTTGATGTTGTTCTTTCCTGTAAACATGTCAACAATCTCCCCCTTTGGCATTGATGGAAACCCTGAAGGACTGGACTGTTCTACTTAGACCTCTAACTGTATCATTGAGACCACACCTTTTCTCCCCCTTTGACATCAATGTCAAAGAAAACATTCTCCCCCTAAGTTGTTTCATTACTTTTCAGAGGTATCATATATTCAACCAACACAAACTCCCCCTGATAGGATGGACTCTCTTAGGTGAGAGAAGAGATGACACCCAGCTTCTGACAGAGATATTCAAATGGTGTCTTGGCTAAGGGTTTAGTAACAATGTCTGCAATTTGTTCTGTGGTTGGAGTGTAGTGAGTGGCCTGAACAATCTTATTGGTGACCTGCTCTCTCAAAAAATGGTATTTTATGGGGATGAGCTTGGTATTGGAATGAAACACTGGATTCTTGGACCTATTCATCATCATCTTCAGCTGTGTCCTCTGTAGTAGACTCAATATTGCTCACCTCTCTTACTGGGACTCCTTAATCAACCTTTAAATCAATGCAATCAACTAATTTATACAATATTTTATTAAAGCATCTATATCCTTTACCATTGGTAGCATATCCTAAGAAGATGATTTCATTAGCCCTGTCATCATACTCAGCTCTCAACTACTCCATTTTGTTGTGAAGTTCCTGAGATTGTGTATTCTCTCCTGATCCCATGTTTATCACATAATTCCTTGAAATAACTTGACATAAATCCTCCTCCTCTTTCTGATCTTACTTCCTTTAACCTGTTGCCTGTTTGATTCTCAATTAAAGATTTAAATATTCTAAATTTCTCAAATGCTTCAGTTTTTCCTTTGAGACAGGAAACCCAAGTGAGTCTGGAGTAATCATCAATGATCATCATGCAATATTTTTCCTTCCCTGTGCCTTCATGTCTTGATGGTAGACATAAATCCATATGAACTAATTGTAGTGGTTTCTTTGTTGAAGTAGATCTCTTTGGATTTAAACCGTGTCCTAGTTAGCTTTCCTACTTGGCAGGGTTTACACACAAAATCTTGTGGCTTTGATAATTTTGGAAGATATTTTACTGCCTCAAGATTTTTGAGCTTGATTAAGTGGTCAAATTTTAGATGTC
>WSFP011484078.1:0-15739 GCA_009831015.1 Picea engelmannii | reverse complement strand
GTCTAGATCATGTGAGGGTTATTATACTTTTTTATGATTACACACACTTATGGAACATGACTCGAGAGATATATAGAGTTTTTGGGTAAAGGTTATGTATGAGGATGCATGCACAAGGTATAGATACAGTCTGGATATAGTGATAGGTTACAGATCTATGTGAAAGAAGTTACAGAGGGTCAGAAGTGTTTAGAAGAAATAAAACCCTAGTTTTCAGAAGGCATATGTAGGATGCATAATAGTTTGGTCACGTACATATGCGAGTTGCATAACAGATAGGGCGCGTACATACGCGTGTTGCAGAACTACAGGTCGCGTATCTATTATGTTTTGGTTGATTCATGTTCAGTTCAGGTACAGGTTGATTGTAGGGCAGTAGTACAGGTTGGTTGTAGTTCAGTGGTACAGATTGGCACAATTGTACAATAGTATATCTGATAGTGATAGTGTGACAATGTTTCCATCTTTATACTTATATTTCAGGGTGGTTTGACGGGGCAAGGATAGGTGGTTGTATCCGGAGAACTTAGGGGGTTGTAGCCTCCTTCTGGTTGTAGCCAGAGAATTGGGGATTTGGAGCTTCCCTCGTGTTGTAGCCTGAGAAAATAGGGGGTTGGAGCCTCCTTCCAGTTGCAGCTGGAAAACAAAGGAGGTTAGTGCTTCCAATGAATTTAATTCTTCAAGACATACAAGAAAAATCATTCTGTGGTTTTCTCCCGCTTTGGGTTTCCACATAAAAACAATGGTGTACTGTTTATGTGCATGATTGCTCATTTGTTCATTGTTTATTTACTTTGAAATTATTGGATAATAATGCTACACTTATATAACACTTGCATTATATGGTTAAAAAGGATTAAAATTGCTTTATTACTAATTCACCCCCCCTCTCAGTAATCCAACAATTGGTATTAGAGCAGGTTCCTTCAGAAATCAGTTTAACCACTTAAAGGTAGACCATGGAGAGAAAAAAACATGTATACAAATGGAATACCATAGTTTGATGGATATAAGTATGCATTTTGGAGTAGAAGGATGAAAACATATATATATATATATATACACACAAGGATTTGAAATTTGGCAATCAATTGTAGATGGATACAAATAACCAGTAGTTCCATCGACAAATGAAAGAGCAATAAAACTCAGTCAAAATAATTCCAAATCCACAAATTCACTTATGAATGGTCTTTGTGAATCGATATTCACCAAAGTTATACATTGTAAATTCTCTAAGGAGATTTGGGACAAACTTCAAAATATTTATGAAGGAGATTCAAAAGTCAAAGCAACAAAGCTTCAAATTTACAGAGGTCAGTTCGAACAACTAAAGATGAAGGAATATGAGAATATTGTAGCTTATTTATTACGAGTCAATGAAATAGTAATTGCAATCATAGGATTGGGAGAAGAAATAAAATAATCTATAATTGTTCAAAAGGTACTAAAATTTCTTCCTATGAGATTTTACCCTAAGATATCAACACTAGAAGAAAGACCAGATCTAGACTCAATAAGCATGGACGATTTACATGGAATCTTCACAACATATGAAATGAGAAATGAACAGAAAAATAGAGATATAAAAGAAGCATCTTTCAAAGCATCCAAAAGATAGAAAAAGGGAAAGAAAAAGGAAAAAGAACATAGCAGTAGCAGTGACATCTCGAAATATGGTGAAGAAGTGGCCAACTTCGTCAAAAGATTGAACAAGGGAACCAGTAGCATATATAGAGGTAAGTTTCCTTTGATTTGTTTTAATTTTGATGGTATTGGTCATTTTTCTAACAAATGTCCTCGTAAGAAAAATAAGAGGAATGATGAAGATTACTCAAATAGAAAACAAACATATAAAGGCAAAAGAACCACAAAGAAAGTTTTCAAGAAGATCTTATGCATCAAAGAAGACATCTCATCGTCAGATGAAGATGAAATTAGTGACAGTGAGACAGGAAGAGTTCTATTCATGGTAGTAGAAGACTCTAACAAAGAAGACACTGAAGAAGAATATGAAGAGGCAGAAGTTGACTACTGAGAAGAATTGTTGTGTGCCATAGAAGTTATAAGAAGAAAAACAAGAAGCTACAAGCGGAACTAGACAAGAAAGAAGACACTCGGGAACTAGAACAAATGATCACAAATTTGAAGGTTCAAATAGAAGAAGATAAAAGAATTTAAGAAGCACTCAAAGAACATCTAAAATAAATAGACAAGATCATTGGAAATTTGGAAACAGAGATTGTCACATTAAGAAAGGATCTTCAAAAGAAAAATATGCATAACAACTCAAAAGTTTTGGATGACATTATCAACAGCCAAAATCCCCATGATGACAAGTCCAGACTTGGATACAATCAGACAGAAAAGGGATCAAGATCCAAAACAATAGAACAAGAAACATTTCCAAAAATCTATGCAGAAACAATCAAAGGGGATATGAAGACCTACAAATAAGATTACAGGGACACTCCTCCACCAAAAAGATTCAGATTTCAGAATCAACGATCGATAGATAGGCCTCAGGAAGAAGAAGGATTTAGAAGAGCAACTCCTTTCATAAAATATTCAACTCCTAGGTATCAAACTATCTTTTTTGGTTTATGTTATGCATGTAATAATTTTGGACATAAAGATATGAATTGTATATCTAACAGTGGGAACATAAACAACTTTGAAAGTCATACACAAAAGGGTTATCCAAGAAGGCCCAGTGAAACACAGAGAAGAAATTACAACATGTTTGAATCATTGAGCATTGAAGTGGAATAATGAAAGTGTAACAACTTTGGACACATGGCCAAAGATTGTAGAATGACAGTTCCTCCTAGAGAACCACAACAGAAAAACAACAGTCATGGACATGAACCTCAAAAGAAAACTTGGATAACAAAGCAGAATCAATATAGCAATGAAGAATACACACTCACTCTACAAGATAATAAAAAGAAACGTGGTTGTATGTTGACAGTGGCTGCTCAAAACACATGAAAAGTGATCAATATAGGTTTCTTACATTAAGAAAGGAAAGAGATGGATCACTCTCCTTCGAAAATGATGATTCAGCTAAAATGATTGGAAAAGGCACAGTGGAAATTGGAAAAAAGAATACCAAGTCAGAAAATGTTCTACTAGTAGAAGATATGAAACATAATCTTTTAAGTGTGAGTCAAATGTGTTACCAAGGTCATAAAGTTACTTTCAATTCACAAAAGTGTGAGATAAGAAAAGAAGGTTCAGGAAAATTGATTGCAGCAACTGCAAGAACTTCAAGCAACATATATGTACTAAGTGAAATTGGAAATGAAAAGTGTTGTCTAGGAAAGGAAGATGAAAGTTGGTTATGGAATAGAAGAATGGGTCACATACACTTTGATAACTTTTTCAAAGTCAACAAAAAGGAATCAGTTAGAGAAATGCCCCAGATTACGAAACCAGACAATACTTTATGCAAGCATTGTCAATAAGGAAAGAAAACAAAGACCAGGTTTAAATCAAAAGAATATTCAACGACAAGACCACTGGAAATTGTGCATACTGATCTAGTTGGACCAACTACAACAAAGGGTTTAAAAGGTGAGAAATACTTTATGTTATTAGTTAATGATTATACAAGAATGACTGCAGTTTGTTTTCTCGGGAATAAGTCAGAAGCTTTTGAAAACTTCAAGGTCTACAAGGAAATGGTTGAAAATGAAATGGATTCAAAAATCAAATGTTTGAGATTGGATAATGGAGGAGATTTCACATCAAAGGAATTTATGGAATACTGCAACAAGCATGGAATAAAAATTTAATTCTCCATTGCTAGGACACCTCAATAGGATGGAGTTGTTAAAAGAAAGAACATGACAGTACAGGAAATGGCTCGAACAATGTTAATGGATTCCAAATTGATAGATATATTTTGGACACATGCAATGCATACATCGGTTCACATTCAAAATAGAGTAATGCTCAGAAACACCATTGACAAAACTCCCTAGGAGCTATGGAAAGGAAGACCAACAAATGTGAAGCACTTTAGACTATTTGGAAGAAAATGCTACATCAAAAGAGAAGATGTCAGAATGGGAAAGTTTGACTCCCGTGTGGACAAAGGAGTACGTGTTGGTTACTCAAGTACAAGGAAATCATACAAGTGTTACAATTTGAGGTTGAAAAAAGTTGTGGAAAACATCATGTAACAATTGATGAAACATGTGGAAGAGAGTTAAAAGAAGAAGAAAATGAATCAATGGAACAACTTTATGAAGAAGAAGTAGAAGATGAAGAAGAAGTAGAAGTAGAAGATGAAGAGGATCAGACAGAAGTAGAAGAGAAAGTTCACCAAGTGCCTCCAAAGACACCTAGCAAACGAGTACAGAAGAATCATCCTTCAGATTAGATTATCGGAAACAAAGATGTGGGATTTGATATTAGAAGAAGAATCTATTCACCAGAACAAACACACCTAGCACTCTCGTTACAAAGTGGGTATTCAGAAATAAATTGAATGAAGATGGGTAGGTTACAAGGAACAAAACTAGATTGGTATATAAAGGATACAAAAAGGTTGGAGGAATCAAATTTGAAGAGACATTTGCTCCAGTTTCCAGAATGGAAGCGATCTGATTGCTCCTAGCTTATGCATGCTCCAAGAATATTAAAGTGTATCAGATGGACGTGAAATCATATTTTCTGAATGGGGAACTTGAAGAAGAAGTCTACATTGAAAAAGCAGAAGGATTTCAGTTATCAGAGAATGCAGATTATGTGTGTAAATTGAAGAAGGCCTTGTATGTTCTAAAACAGGCTCCTAGAGCATGGTACTCTAAACTAGATAAATATCTACAACAGGTAGGGTTCAGAAAAGGAAGTGCATACAATAACCTCTACATCAAGGATGTTGTTCTTGAGATTAAACTTAAGGCTCAAAGAATAATGTCAGGCATCAGGAAAGTTTAAAGAGAGTGTTTTTAAAGAGTGTTTTTTCTACCTTAGTTATATGAGAAAATTTCCTTAAATGAAATTAACAGTATGACAACACAGAGGCCGTATTTTTTGTCTGATTCAAAAATTTGGAGCCCTTTGGGGTACCTTCAACATCATGTTTACCATGGTTCCTTGTTTCAAAACCTGGAGGTGTGGATTCTTGTGTAGGAGGAGCGGTTATCGATTCTCCTTGTAGTATTTTCGGCAAATTGTTTTGCATGTATCTTTGGAAACTGAGGAAACTAGTTTGTTGATATGGGGACAAGGTTTGGAACTTGTTCAGTACTTCCTCATAAGACCTCACTCCCATGAACATTTCATCATGTGGGGATATTTCATGCACATATTTTTTCAAGTTGTATTGGGCCAGGTGGTTTTCCATGATTTTGTGTGGGTCGTGCTTTTTGAATTTGATGTTCACTAGTTTGACATCCTCCAAAGATGCAACCTCTACTTTGGAATGACCGAAGTCCAATAGTGAAAACATACCAACCTGGAGAGGGAAGGTAGGCCATACCTTTTTCTGGGCTGCCTTTATCTTCTCGTTGATGCTCCCCATTACTGTTTGGTAAGCTACTTCACAGCATGCCAGTTGGTTTGGTAAAAATCTCGAGAAAGCATGGGGAGGGAAACCAATCTGCGAGTTTTCCCATATTTCCCATGATTCTGTGTGAAATTCGAGGGGGTGGGAAACCATGTAAAGCTATATGGACATGCACTACTACATTGTGGCAGATTTTGTAGAAGAAATATTTGGCCTTTTCCTCCCACAACTTGGAATGGTAAACGTAGATAGGTTCTGCACTGGTCAGGGTCTAAATCCAATTCATCAATGGGAAAGGGGTTATGAAGTAGATGGAATCCATGATATACACATTCATATAGAAAGGGGTAGGTTGCCCCTTTGATTTATCCAATTTGTATTCGGTGATTTCTTTGGCAAGATTATCTGACAACATCTTGTCTCAGTTAAAATCGTATCCCTCGGCCACAACCCACCTCATGCATGATCGACACCCATTCCACCGAGAAATGAGTAGGACTCTTCTTCTCGAACATCCTACAGAGCATCATAGCCACATAAATCATGTGGGTGTCCAACGACATTGTGGCATACAAGACATGAGCATCGGCCCTGAACTTCTCTGGGTGCCCCCACTAGGACTTGATTATATCGGGATATATCTTGTCATATTGGATGCATTCTTGTTGCTCAAAATCCAACATAAATGGAGTATTGTAATTATATTTAGTATCGGGAGATAGCTTATGCATTACATGGAGGTGTTCTGCTTGGAAAGACCCAATAAAAACCTTTTGATAATTGAAAATGCTCCTGGTTTGGACGTCAACATTTTCCAGGGCCCAACTTATCATGTCATTATACGGCATGAGTCTCGGTCACACAGCTATA
Organism: Picea engelmannii; assembly: GCA_009831015.1. Taxonomy (NCBI): domain Eukaryota; kingdom Viridiplantae; phylum Streptophyta; class Pinopsida; order Pinales; family Pinaceae; genus Picea; species Picea engelmannii. The sequence goes on along the minus strand of WSFP011484078.1, from coordinate 9,351 downwards.
TTGTGTAGCTCAGACTGGGCTATATATCTGAGTTTATCTCCATGAGTCTCGTCCACTTCATCACTAGAATCTTCTGGGAAATTTATAACCTCATGTTCCAGAATCTCAAACACATGTGTTCAAGATTTAATAGAGTCTATAGCTCACGGCTTAGTGTCTGACAGAATGTCTGCATTCAGATTTGAACCTCACCAACTGAATCATTCTTCTTCATCATCTTTCGTGGTGCCATGATATCTATAGAACAAACAAGGTTACCTATTGTAGAGGAATTGTGTGAGCTTCTTAATCGGATAAAACTTGCTACTTATAGAGAGGCAAAAATGAAATTCAAAATCGAAACATTTGTATTCACATCAGATGCATTGATTCAAGTATAGCCTTACTGATGACAAATTTATCAACCTTAATGGAAAATTATACCTGGCGATCTGCAATCTATGTTAAAAATCGTCACTGTTGATTTGTCATAAATGCCATTAATATTCAACGGTTCGTGTTGAGGAAAATTAGGTGAGATAGAGTGAGAATTATCTAAATCCCAAATCCGCGAAGGTTAATCCTTGGATAATCGTTCTTAACCGTTTAATTAATCATGTTTAACAAGTGTGTTAATTTCAAGTGTCTCTACAGTTTGGACTTCGGAAACTTTAAATGTAGCTTGAGAGGAAATCCCTGAAACCCGAAAACGTGAAGTGGTTACTTATCTGATAATCGGTTTTAAGCTTTAATTAATCATATTAATTTTTAGTATTTCGAAAACTCAGACTTCAGATATTTTAGGATACGATGAAGGGAAAACATTTGAATCCCGAAGTGCGAAGTCATTAAGTAAACCTTGATCTTGATTAAATTAATTAATTAAAGTTTAGTACTTCGGCATTTTGGTGCTTCAGAGATTTGTTAATTAGTTCTTTGTTAAACTTCTGAGGGGTCATATCTCGTAGTGACGTGTCGCAGGTGATGTCATTTTAGATGACGTGTTGAGAAAAGGAGGTGACACGTGTTACTTGGAATCTTATGAATCTTTAAACGAAAATGTCAAAAGTGTGTGCCACATGTCAACTCAAGATAGATTCAAAAGATACACATGTACTACGTCTCGTGTCCTTTAAAGGTTTAGGAAAAGTGATAACGGACACTTTCGGGTTTCGGGGCTTTTATCGTGAAGGCTTATCAAAACGTCTGAAGCGCGAAGCTCCGAAGCGACCTTTAATGATTTGCTTCTTTAATAATTAGGCGGCTCCAAAACTCCAGAGAAATAAGGATTGTTCGATCAACCGAAAAACTTCATCGATGACGGATATTACTCGCACCTTGTTACAATTTAACCAAAAATGATTTGGATTTAAAGTTCAATGTTATTTATAAGTTATTGCTTGGGAAAGATTATATTTTTCATGAAGTAGAGAATGTAAAGCTCAAAAGTTTAGAAATGTATGTGTTCCAATATAGGCTCCGTCTGGGGATCGTGTCTCCCTGCGAGACGAGGAAGAACAGTAGACTAAGTGCCTTTATTGGGTAAATGGAGTCATTATTGCATTTATGGGAAACACTTTTAGATATTAATCATACTGGGGAGAATTTAACTTCAACCGAACCTCGGAAAACCTTCAAAACACACCTAATCCTTGATCTCAAGTTAGACCATTTAAAATTTCCCTTTCTTACAACTTAATTTGGATTTTCTTAAGATAATCAAAATAACTTTAGTTGAAATATCATATTTTGATCGATTTCAACCGCATCAAAGTTAAGTATATGTAACATGTTATTTAGGGGATCTCTCGTTGGTTCATAATGAAAATATTACTGGAAAAAGAATTATATGCCAGAGTATGTCATGTAGATACATATGACATCCATACAGATATCATATGCATTGCTTCACTACCAACGAGCCTGTTTAGTACCCCAGTGAAGTTATCTACTTCTCCCCTTGAATTTCCTTTCACCACTTCAATAAGTAATTTTGAATTTTGCTGAGATGAGGAAATAATTTTATGAATTTCCTTTCATCAGCTCTTTCTGGACTAAATGGGGGCAATCGAATTTTGAATTTCCTTTAACCATTTGTCTTGGACTAGATGGGGGCAATCAGATTATGAATTTCCTTTCACCATCTGTCTTATATTTTAATATTTTGAAGTGGGGGAAATCAATCTATATGTATCATACAAGGGACAGTATCTTCTTAAAATATTAAATGAAAGGTCTCCCATAATTTTTTAAGTATACTCTGAAACTAATTTTCTTCTAATCTTCAATACACCTTCGTCTATAGAAAATATTTTATAGGGATTTTGAATTTTAGGGATCAACCTTGAGAGAATTAGTCAGTTTAAAACCAGATAGAAGAGAAAAAGTTATCAAGATTAGCCTAAACATACTTTCTTTCAATTAAAATGAAAGGGACATATAGATCTTCGCCCAATCTTATTTTGAAGATATTTTTTTTGAGTTTTTAGAGTCTAGGTGAAGTCTTTTCATTTTATGAAGACTAAGGAAAGGTAGTCAGAATCATAAGAAAATAAAAGCTCTGGGTTGGGCGAAACAAAATAGACCGAAGATTCAGAGGGTCTAATGCAAAAGGATGTCATTCCCACACAATTTTTTTTTATTGATTCTCAAACTTTCTTCAAGCCCTTTTTATTCTTATTTTCCTTTTCTTTTATTTCATATTTTATTTTTTATTTCATTCAAAGAAGGCTTCGGAATTAAGTTGTTATTTCATACTTATCTGATCTTTGATCAGGTGACAATATCTATGTGAGTGAAAACTTCTTTACATTCAGTAAGATTTCTCTGAACTTTTAGCTTGGATTAGTGGGGTAGGAACTCATACCTCGGATTTCCTTTATATTTTCAATCAAGTAAATCATTGATTTATCACCTGTATGAGAGAAATCAAATGTCCTGATGCGTATTTATCTCTTTGTTGACAATAAGTATTTTGCACGGGAACAAAATGGGAAAATGTCAGACAATTATGTAGAATAGAGATGGTATGTAACATATGTTTTTGTATTTTTGTTCTGATGATATCGAGTAAACCTGGTTTATTTACAACAAGAGTAAGATTCAGATTATTTACAAAAGAGAAATAAAATTGCAAACCGAAACCGGTATATAAAATGTTAATTTGGAATATGATTATTGTATAAAATGTTTTAGGAAACACCCATTGATATGAGCGTCAAGGATTTTCCGTCAAGATTTTCTAGTAAGACGGATTTTTTTCCTTCAGTAGTTGCAATCCTGAATGGTCCGAACCAGAGGTGGTTGAACTTGTCGTGTTTCCCTGCATATTCTCTTATAGCATCCCACTTTAAAACTAGTTATCCAGGAAGAAATTCCATGTCTTTAGCCTTTTTATCAAAAAGGGCCTTCATATTATCTTGGTATTTATGAAGTTTGTCATCTACTTCGGCCCTATTTTGTTGGACTTTGATTATTTGATTTATCCTTCTCGTAACATCATCTGGATCTTCATTTGCATCTTGCCAGAGCTTTATCATAGGAAGAGTGAGATTGATAGGAAGGATGACATCGGTACCGTAAACCATTTGGAAAGGGAACATACCTATTGATTTCTTGGTGCCGATTTGATTCGCCCACAAGGCGTATTTCAGGTGAACGTGCCAAGACTTCTTATTTTTTGTCAAAACCTTTTTTATTATAGTGACCGGGCTCTTGTTGGATGATTCAGCCAAGCCATTTCCCTGAGGATAATAGGTCGTGGAATGTCCTAACACAATGTTGTATTTTTGGCAAAAACTTACCATTTCCATAGATTTAAAAGCTTGGGCATTGTCAGTGACTATTTTTCGTGAACAACCAAATCTCGATAGGATGTTTTCTTCCAAGAAATTTATTACCATCGATTCTGTAGCATTCTGAGTCAAAATGGATTTGACCCATTTCATGAAGTAATCGATGGCGGTCAAAATTGATTTATGTTGTGCTCTTGACTGTGGATGGATTTCTCTAATGAAATCTAGACCTCATTGTTGAAAGGGAGCTTCTACTTTGATTGGGATTAAGGGTAGTGCAAGAATTTTTTTCTTACCAGAGAATAGTTGGCAAGATTTCCAGGCTCTGACCTTGGCGTTCATGTCAGTAAATAACTTTGGCCAATAATATCCAGCTCTTAAAATATTGTAGGCCATTGCCCTCCAGGCGTGGTGTCATACACACACTCCTTCATGGAATTCATTTATGACGCCTTATGTTTCAGATTCTATTAAGCAACTTAACAAGAAACATAAAGGATCCTTCCACTACAGATGGTCATCAATAATACAGTATTTGATCGCTTGTAGTTTCAAAGTTCTTGCTTTGGACAGAGTAATATCATTCGGGCATTGAAGGGTTAATAGGTAAGAAACAATATTTCCATACCAGGCGGAGGATGAAAATTTATCTTTGATTTGGACTATAGGGGGTTGATCATCAAGTTCCTCTATATATAGGATATATCTGTGTGATTCCAAGTGGTTTATATCGAGTGCCCTAAAATTTGATTAAGCTAATAGTTTCACCAGGCCTTGGCCTTTGACTAGTTTGGTCAATTTTACTTCTAGATCAAACTCCTAAATTTTGGCTAACCATCGACCTCTCTTTTCTTCACTGTCTGGTTGAACGAATATGTCCTTGACAATGCTAGTTGGTATGTAAGCGACTATTTTGTAATGAAGCACATAAGTCTTGAAATATTTGAGGGATTTCACCATTGCATACACTTATTGTTCAAGTATATCATACCTCAATTCTGCATCTTTTGGACTCTTACTAAAAAAGGCTATCGGTTGCTCGAAGTCTTTTTCGTTCTTTTGCAATAGCATCGCTGCGATAGTATGGTCAGAAGTGAAGGAGAAGATCAAGAATTCTTTAGTATAGTCTGTACTGGCTAACACGGGTGACACGGGTGCTTCGCTTATAGCTTTCTTGACTCGTTTGAATGATGCTTTAGCTTTGACGGTCCATTTCACTTCACTATCCTTCTTCAACATATATGTAATCAACTTAATTATTTCAACAAAATTGGGAATGAATCTTCTCAAAAAGTTTATTTTTCCTAAAAAGGATTGAATTTCTCTCCTGTTCCTAGGAATATTGATAGTGTCTATAGCCTCAACCCACTTAGGGTCGACCTTAATTCCTTCCTTTGACACTATATTACCCAAGAAATTACCTTCTTGCATAGCGAAATGTGATTTCTTGGGGTTAAGAGACAAACCGAATTTCCTACATTTTTTGAATGTTTGCTTGAGGTGTAGTAGGTGTTATGCATCAGAGTTAGAGAAAACCATCAAGTCATCAAGATAAATAATGATGAATTTATCTCTTTCGCCGACAAATGCAATGTCCATTGCTCTTTGGAAAGTATCCCCTGCATTCATCAAACCTAATGGCATTTTATCATACATGAAATTTCCCCACGAAGTGATAAACGTAGTTTTCTCTCTATCATCTTCATGGACAACGATTTGATTGTATCTCGAAAAACCATCAATCATGGATATTATGTTAGTTCCGACTACTTTTTCTAGAACATGATCCATTTTTGGAAGTGGGTAGTTGTTTTTGAGAGATGATCAGTTTAAATTTCTGAAATCTACACAAAGCCTTATTTCTCCACTTTTCTTCCCGATGGGTACCAAATTTGCTACCCATTCGAAATACATGAGTGGAACGATAATATTTGCATCGAGAAGTTCTTGAATTCCTTTTCTATCACTGGCAGGATGATAGGATTTATCTGTCTCAACTTCTGCCTGAAAGATTTGATACCATGCTTCAAAGGAATCTTATGTTCAATTACAGAGGTATCGTAAGTTTTTAGATTGTCATAGGACCATGCAAAGACGTCTTTATACTGTTTAATCAAGTTGACGTACTTATTTTTCATTTGGTTTGGAAGGTATTTAGATATCTTGACCAGTTTAGGATCCTCTTTAGTTCCTATATTACAGTCTTCAACCTCTTCGGGCTGAGGTCACAAGGTAGATTTTAAGGGTATGTCATCTTGGTCAAACAATCTCTCTAAGGGTATCAGATCTATGGGGATATGATTATTCTTAAGCACAAGCATTCGGTCAATCTTATCCTGGAACTTTTTAGGATCTTCACCTTCCTGCATGACCCATATGGAATCGTTCTGGTTTTCCTAATCTATATGATTCTCATAGAACTCATCAACCATTTAAAGGAACTGTTTAATTTGTTCGTCATCTTCAAAGACTTTCCAGTGCTGAACATTATTTGGGATCGAAGTTTTTGTGTCTCATTTCGATATGATACTTTAGTTTTAGGACAGTAGGTGGTACAAAGGTCGCCGCAGATTTGGCTAAAGAGTCCACCTGTTGATTTTCCATTCTGGGAATGTAGTGAATGTTAAAGGATGAGAAGAAATTCTCTATCAAATCCCATGTGCAATTTTTTTATGACCTTAGCCTTGGATGTTTAGCTTGATACCGTTGCTTTATTTGTTTCACAATAATCTTTGCATCACCACAAACTATTAGATGTTCACTTTTTAACTTTCCGGTAGCCTCTAATCCTAATACTAGAGATGCATACTCACAAACATTATTTGTATAATCAATATCTCACTGTAACCTGTATGAAAATGGGATAACGTACTCATCTCCTGGTCCTACAAATAACACTCCAACCCCTTCCCCTTCACAGGACAAAGTGCCATCAAAAAACATTTTCCATACTCCTTCTCTACTATTTACATTTTTCTTTATTTTTTCTACTTTTTTATTTTCTTCTTTTGTACATTCTTCGAAATCATCATCAATGGATAATATACAATTTCCTAAGTCCCGATAAGCTACATATACTGGGTAATTATTTGGGTTTTGGGGGTCACTTACAGTATATGCCAGCCTCGTATCTATGTACAGTCTAGTGAATTTTCCACCAAAAGTTGGGATCGTAGCGTAAGTCATGTCCAACTGAAGTGATCCTCCTAATTTCACACCCCAAGACCTTGATAGAAGCATTCCATGCTTGGCAGAGATGTCAACAACGACTACATCCATAAGGATACTCTTTACAGGGATCTTTGCAAGATTTACTACCAAATCTTTGATCATGCCAAGACACTTAACTTCCCTAGAATCAAATGAGTACAATTCTTGATAAGGTCTAGTAATATCGAGGCCCAATTTCTCCATGATAATTTTAGGCATTAAATTGTGAGAGGCCCCAAAATCTAACATGAAGTTATGGAGTAGATGGCCATGCATAGTTAGTGTAATATAAAATGGTGCAACATAATCCTTGGTGTTCTCTATGTGTGGACCAAACATGATCGTGGGTCTTTCATCTTGTACATTAATAACATCTGCATGACATTCAACATCAGAAAAATTCATGATTTTAGCAATCTTCTTTTTGTATATCGGGTTGTTTGCAAGCTTGACCAGAGGCATGGGGATTTTAATTTTATTAAGTTCATTTTCCAGACTAAAACCTCCAAATGTTTTTTCATTTTCTCTGGTTGGAATTTATGCTTCTATTCTTTCTGGTCTCTTAGTCTATGTCACTCGCATTTCAATTATTTTTGTTCGGGCAGCTTGTGTTTCAACTAGTGTTTAGTAACAACTACCTCATTCGATTTCTTTCTTGACAAAATATTTTTCAGTGGAACATCTGTAGGATTTTTTTGCCTTAAATTGTACTTATGTTCGATTTCGACCATTATTGAGTCGGCGAGTCCTTGATATTCAGATTCTCCCAAATTGTTAATACTTTCCTCATTATTAAACAAGTGTTCTAGGTCTAAAGACTTTTCATAATCCTGCCTAGTTAAATGAGGCTACAAATCGTCATCACTGAGTTTGTTTAGATCCTCTTCTAACTCTTCATAATTTTGCATGTCATCCCTTTGCATACAATTTTCAGTTATAAAAGGGGCTTGTATCTTTTGATCTTCATTTTTTATTTGTCTCTGTTGTATTTAAGGGTTAGGGTTTCTCTTGAACTGATTCCTAGCATAAGTATCAGGTTTGGCCTAATCTAACTCCATCCCAGATATCTTGTTTGATAAGTCTTTAATTATTTTAGCTATTTCATCCATTTTTTCTTCCGTAGACTTCATAGATCCAGATGGCCCTGCTTGTTCTTTAAAATGCCTAGGTTCTCTAGTTCCCCTCTCAACTTTAGCTTTTAATTTACCGGATTCCATCATATTTGATTCAATTTCTATGAAATCATCATGCATTCCTGCTAGAGTGGCATATCTTATTTCTCTTGATGAGGGAAAAGTCGGGTTCAAAGGCTCCTACAAAAGTTACCTTTGTCACAGGTTGAGAGGGTTTAACTTCGGTTGGGATCTTATTGTACAGTTTGTTGAACCTCTGAGTAAATTCGAGAATCGGCTCAGAATTCCTTTTTCTTAAATCCATGAATTCAGTCAAATAATAAAGATGGTGTTTCTTTTCTCCCCACTGTCTTAAAAATGCATTTTCTAGATCATCATATGATCATAGGGATCCTATTGGGAGTCCTCGAAACCAGGTTCTTACTTGTCCTTCAAAATTTTGTACTAAAATCTTTGAGTAAACATCTTCATGATCAATGCCAAAGATATTACCAAACTGATTGAAAAAGAATATGTGCTCGGTTGCTGTTAAATCTACTTCTCCCATAAATTTTGGTAAGTTATTCATATAATTTTTGGGAAAATCATGAAGGATGACAGGAAGGACCAAGGGAGCATCTCTGGTAGCTACCTTGGAAAAAATTATAGGGGGTGTAGGTTGTCCTTGGCCTTGTCCACCTTCTCTTTGGCCTTCGGCACAACGTCCTCCAACAACAACCATTGGAAGTCTAGGGGATGGACTTTGGGAAAAAAGAGGGTTTTCAAAAACTTCGAAGGACCGAAGTGGTGACCTTTCAACTTATTCGGAATGTGGTGAAGGAAATTTTGGAAAGAGGTCATTAGGAGATGAAAAATCTAGAAGAGGAAAAGGGAAATGTGGATTGGTTTCCTCAGACTTACAAGATGTATAAATAGGAGAACTGATAGGGGATGAATCATGGTATAAAATATGTTCTTCAGGGTTTCAGAGAACTGAAATCTTTACCTCGGGTAGGGATGACGTTGACAAAGTATTAACGACAACAGGTGTAGAGGAAGATCTTTTGTTCTGACCATTAGAAGTATCAGTTGAGTCAATATCAATCTTTATTTTGGGTACAACTACCTCCAAATTCTCAAACCTAGCCTTGGGTTTACTAGTTGATGCCTCCACATAGGGTGCTTGTTTAAAATTCTCTTCAGGGGTTAGTTCTTCATCCATAACCTTAGCATTAACTTGTGCAACTTTGGGTTGG
>ML881518.1:0-15739 GCA_009831015.1 Picea engelmannii | reverse complement strand
TAGATTATTTTGAGAATGAAATGAAGATGGAAATATAATAAGTAAATACATAGATATATTTCTCAAAACACAAAGATACAGTAATGCACAATTTTTGTTAATGAAATAAATGTACAGAAACTGTAAAATTACACAGTGAATGAACTCGCTAGAATGGTGGAAGCTTACCTCTGAGAAGAGATGTAATGGCTACGCTCATTCGCAAGAAGAATATGATGTTTAAAATGAGGCTATAGAGGCATTTTTATCATAAATAAAATCCAAAACCCTAACCCCGGAAGATGAAACACAAAAATCCATGTGGGCCCCGATGGGGTAAGTTGGTACATCAACTTCCCAAGGGCGTAACTTTTGCATACAATCTTTGTTTGGGGTGCACAATAGCTCGTTTGAAAGTTTTATCTGATGAATACACATTTAACCATCACACTCTCACCAAATCTTACATTGTTGGTGTGGAGGGACAAAAACACATTGTTTAGGGCTTCAAAACAATCCCAAAATTTTGGGACTCGAAAAGTTGTAGAAAAATTGTTGGGATGGAAACCCCTGTTTTAAGCCAGTGGAATAGGTGGGTGGCCATCGATTTATTTCTGGATCAATCCTCTTCCCTTAGGAATAAATGGTCTCCATTACGTGAAGTCCTCGAGGAAGATTTTACTGAATCTAAACCTTTGTGAGTTTCTTGCCTTGTTGAAGAAGTTGTCGTGCTTAGCTTCTTGAAGGTTGTTATAAACATGTTGTTGGAGGGGTTGGATATGTTTATCAAATATGGCTACATGTGGGATGAATCTGTTGGTGAATATGAAACATGAATAATATGAAGGGATTTATCATAACTTGGTTTCACTGGGCAGTGTGGAGGAACCCCCGTAGGTGTAGCAGGAATATCTTGGTGCTCTTCTACAACCTTGTTGATATGATTATGTTGGATAGAAGGGTCTTGGGTCAAGGATGCATTGGTTTCAATTTTCTTCTCTTTTGAATAGGTTGTGAAGAGCATAAACTTTTTGATATGAGAGATTACTTTGCGGAACATTTTTGTCGATACAATAGTCAGAACTACCTCTTGTATTCTGTAGGGATGACCCCCTAGAGTAAAAATGACACTACGGGGTCGAGACTCATAAACATCATGATGCCTCCACATATATGGTTGGCCTAATAGAACATCACAGACTTCTAGTTTGTAAATATCACACAATACCTCATCATTTTAGGGTTTGATGTTGTATAACAGGCAACATTGTTGGCTAACATGAAGATCTCGTCCCTGGTGGAGCCATCCAATGTTGTATGGTTGCGGGTGTGGTGTTGTCGGAAAATCCAATTGCTTGATGACCTCTGCTGAGATGAGGTTCTTCTAGATCGCTCTATCAACAATAAAATGAAAAAGTGTCCCCTTCACCCATATTTATGAATGGAATAGGTGCCCCCCCTCCTCAGGATCCTCTGGTTCTTCTAGTTGGATTGTTGCAGTCATGATAGTAGCAATGGGTTATGCATCAATTATATGTCTCATTTTAATATTATCTGAATCGTAGTCTGATTCGGGGCTCGGATCTCTTTCTTTGAGCTCGACCACCAATGACTATTTTGAACGAAATTCATCGGTGTTGTGCCATGGGATTTTGTGGAAGTCCTTCTTCATCTTATCGTTGCTCTTATTTTCCTGTGGATTGGATTAGTTTTCTTGAGGATGAGTATTATGTGAGTTAGGGATGCCTTTAGGATACTTTTTTTGTTGTGTATTTTCAAACCCAAATTATCTCTTGTTTTGTTGCTTACATTTGTACTCGATTTTGACAGTATATTTATAAGCGGTTCCCAGTGATGAGATGTCCAGAAACTCCATTTCAGTTTGGATGTATCTATGAAAAGCCCCGTGGTATTTCATAACTGTATATCACTTAGAGTCTTTTATACCCATCTTGGTGCGCAAGGTATGGAAGGTATTTGCGAACTCTAGCATTGTTTGGTCCCAATTAATTTGATGCAACGTGGTCCATCTCATGTACTGGTCATCTTAGTTTTCCACAGGTTAATGTTGCTCATTGACCACATCGATAAAAAATTCCAAGTGGGCTCGGCCCCAAATATTCCAGAATCCTCTATGTAATTTTGTTCCCATTAAGTTTCCCACCAATGTTTGACATGGGGAAGATCCTCAAGGAGTGAAAACGTGATCTTTTCTCTGTCACAAAAATGGTGAACAAAGAATTAACCTTCTAGCAAATTTAACCATTTTTCCAAATCATTCACATTGATATGACCTTTGAATACAAGAATTTAAAAATTAACTTGTACCTTGAATGGGGCAGCGTCTCCAAAGCGACTGCTTGACGAAGACGTATCTGTTATTGTCGGAAATGGTTGAAGGATTTGGGAAAAATTCTCCAACATCTGGTTCCTCTGTTGCACGAGGGATTATGTGGGAAACAACTTGATGGGATGTCTTGGTCCCTCATCTCTCTTCTCTTCCACCATGGGAGGTCGCTTGGGTTGGTGAGAGAAGTTGTCCTCAAGAGAAACTATCTCGAGACCCAACGCTCTATACCCTAACCTCATCAAGGACATGCACTAAGAAACGAAAAGGAATAGTCTACTTTGATACCACTGATCCAGATTATTTTGAGAATGAAATGAAGGCAGAAATATAATAAGTAAATACATAGATATATTTCCTGAAACAAAGAGATACATTAATGCACAATTTCTATTAATGAAATTAATGTACATAAACTGTAGAATTACAGAGTGAATGAACTCGCTAGAATGGTGGCAACTTATCTCCAAGAAGAGATGTGATGGATACACTCATTCCAAAGAAGAATATGATGTTTATAATGAGACTCTAGAGGCCTTTTTAACATAAATAAAATATAAAACCCTAACCCTAGAAGATGAAAAGCCAAAAGTCAAGTGGGCCCCGATGGGGTAAGTTGGTACGTCAACTTCCCAAGGGCGTAATGTTTGCATACGATCTCTGTTTGGGGTGCACGATAACTCATTTGAAAGGTATATCCGAGTACTACACATTTTTCCATCACACTCTGGAAAAAAGCATACAATGTGACTATGGAGGGCCCCAAAAATTTTGTTTAGGATCTCAAAAAGGCCTTAGAAGTTTGGGACTCGAAAATTTGTAGAAACATTGCCAAAGTGGAAACCCTTGTTTTGAGCCAATGGAATGGGTGGGTTGCCACCGATTTCCACATGGATCAATCCTCCCTCCTTATCAAGCAATGGTATTCATTGCGTGAAATTTGAATTCCCTGGGGAAGCTTTTGTTGAATCTGAACCTTGGTGAGCGACTTTCCTTGCTGAAGAAGTTATCCTGCATAGCTTGTTGAAGGTTTTTATGAACCTATTGTTGGAGGGGTTGTATCTGTTTAACCAACCTCGCTACATGATCTATCAGAGTGTGGGATGACTATCTCAATGAATATGCAACATGAATAACATGAAGGGATTTATCATAACTTGGTTTTTTGGGTAATGTGGAGGCACCCCCATAGGTGTAGTAGGAGTATCTTGGTGCTCTTATAAAATATTTTTTATTTTCTTATGTTGGATAGAAGGATCTACACTGAGGCTACAGTAGTTGCAGTTTCCTTCTCCTCTTACCAAGTTGTTAAGAGGATAAAATTTGTGATATGATAGATTACTTTGTGGAATTGTTTAATCAATATAGTAGTCGGAACTACCTATGGTATCCTCTAGGGATAACCCCCTAGAGTAAAAATAATGATACGGGGTCAAGACTCATAAATAGCATGATTCCTCCACATATATGGTTTTCCTAAAGAAACATCACAGAATTCCAGTGGGGAAATATCACATAGTACCTCACCTTTGAAGGACTTGATGTCGTATGGCAGGCGACACTGTTGGATGACACAAAGATCTCATCCCTGTCGCAGTCATCCGATGTTGTATGGTTGCAGGTGTGGTATTGTCGAAAAATACAACTGCTTGATGACCTCTGCTAAGATGAGTTTATTATGGCTTCCGCTATCAACAATAAAATGTAATTTGGTCCCCTTCACCTAAATCTATGAATGCAAAAGGTGCACCCCCTCCTCAAGATCATATGGTTCTTCTAGTTGGATTGTTTCGGTTGCGACAATAGCAGTGGGTTATGTGTCAATTATCTGTCTCCTTTTACTATTTTTTGAATCAAAGTCCAATTTGGGCTCAACTCTGTTTCTTTGAGCTCGACCACCAATGATTGTTTCGAGTAACATTAATTGGTGTTGTGACAAGGGCTTATGTAGAATTTGCACCACTTCCCAGTGTCCTTCATCTTCATGTTTCTCTTATATTCTTGTGGCTTGAACTTCTTGTCTTGAGGTTGACTGTTCAATGAGTTAGGGATGCCTTTACCATACTTTGGTTGTTGTGGATTCGCAGACCCAAATTTTCTCTTGCTCTACTGCTTAATTTTATGCTCGATTTTGACAGCATATCTAGAAGCGACTCCCAGTGATCAGATATCCAGAAACTTCATCTTGGTTTGGATGTATCTGTGCAGAGCCCCATGGTATTTCAGAGCCAGATGTCACTCATAGTATTTGATACCTAGCTTGGTATGCAAGGTGTGGAAGGTATTTTTTAACCCTGAAATTGTTTGGTCTCGCTTTTGATGGAGTGTGATCCATCTCATGTATTGGTCATCATGGAGTAATATTTATCCTTGACCGTATCCATAAAAAGATCCCAAATTGGCTCAGCCCCGAATATTCTAGACTCCTCTATGGAATTTTTATCCCAGTGATTTTCACACCAATGTTTGACATGGGGAAGACCCTTAAGGAGTGCAAAGGTGATATTTTCTCTGTTGGAAATTTTGTGAACAGAGAAATAACCTTTTAGCAAATTTAACCATTTTTCCAAATCATCTACATCGATGTAAACTTGAATATGGGAATATGAAAATTAACTTGTATCTTGAATGGGGTAGCATCTCCAAAGTGACTTGTTGACGAAGACACGCATGTTATTGTCGGCAATCATTGAAGGATTTGGAAAAATTCCCCAACATCTTGTTCCTATGTTGCATGAGGTCTTTCGTGAGAAACATCTTGATGGAATATTATTCTCCCTCGTCTCTCTTCCCTTCCACCATGGGAGGCCACTTGGGTTGGAGAGAGCGGTTTTCCTCAAGAGACTATCACGAGACCCAACTTTCTATACCCTAACCTCATCGGGGACATGCACTAAGAAACGAAAAGGAGTAGCCTACTTTGATACGACTAATCTCGATTATTTTGAGAACGAAATGGAGGCAGAAATATAACAAGTAAATACACAGATATTTTTCCTGAAACACAGAGATACATTAATGCACATTTTTTATTAATGAAAGAAATGTACAGAAACTGTAAAATAACAGAGTGAATGAACTCTTTAGAATGGTGGTATATTATCTCTGAGAAGAGATGTGATGGCTATTCTCATTCACAAGAAGAATATGATGTTTACAATGAGGCTCTAGAGGACTTTTTAACATAAATAAAATCCAAAACCCTAACCCTAGAAGATGAAACGCCAAAAGTCATGTGGGCCCCGATGGAGTAAGTTGGTACGTCAACTTCCCAAGGGCGTACATTTTCCATACGATCGTCGTTTGGGCCACTCAATATCTCCTTTGAAAGGTATATCCAAGGAATACACATTTTTTCATAACGCTTTGGTTAAAGATTACATTGTGACTGTGGCGGGCCAAAAAAACATTGTTTAGGGCCTCAAAATGACCCAGGAAGTGGATATCTCCAACTGTTTTGGTGGGAACGATCAGCTCGTGAAGACGCATACACAATCTAGGGTTCACCTCTCACGCACTCATGCCAGGCCAGGACGGAGGGGAGCCACCACCCCCTCCCTCCCTGACGTTTTCCTTCCGCAAGCTTGTTGCCACATGCAGCAAGAAACTCCCTCCGACGGAAACCCCAAGCTTTGTGAAAAAACTGGATGCAGTGCCTAAGATCGCTCTCCCCCCGGACCAGCCTATGAAGGTCGCCCTGTCCCTTGTATATCGCGGCCTCGTCGGTCAGTTCATGGGCCTATGGCCCTCAGCCCGTACAACAGACAACTGGATTCAACGGAATTGGAGGCCCCTCATAACAAATAGCGTAAATTGCTACGAAGTTGGGAGGGGTTTCTTCATTTTTGAATTCATCTCTCAGGAGGATAGAAATCTAATCTTCAGGAACGGGTCGTATTTCATGGGCACACAAGGTCTTTACCTAAACTGATGGACCCCTAGCTTCGATCCAGCCTTGAAAGTTCCAAAAGATGTCCCAGTCTGGGTAAGACTCCCAAACCTCCCAATCCACTGCTGGAACACTTCTTCGCTCCAATCTATCAGCAATGGCTTGGGACACTACATAGATAAAGCAAATCCAAAAGACCAGTACTCCTGTGCACGGATCTGTGTGGAGGTGGATCTAGAGGTAGGCCTGCCAGAAGCGGTGAAACTAATGGTAGGTGACTGGAAACACTTCCAGAAGCTCGATTATGAGCAACTTCCCTTCAAATGCAGAGGGTGCCACGAATACGGGCACTTCAAGTGGAATTGCCCAAAAAATCCAAGCACAAAGAAAGAAGGGGACGAAGGTTGGCAGCAGGCCGGGAAGGGGAAGTCGAAGCCAAAGGGATCAAGAAGTGATAAGCCACCCCCAGCAAAAGAAAAGATTCCAAGAGGCAAAGAAACGGCCAATAGCTTCAACGCCCTGGATCAGGAACCTAGTGGAGAGCCAAGAATCCCGACCCAGGAAGCCCAAGGAGAAGCTGAAGGAGGCACCCAATCCCCTAGGAACAGGAAAACACCAGAGCTAATAGAGGACGAGAGGCCAAATAAATCCCCCCCAAGGATCGGAGCGACCCATGGAGAAGAGGAAGTGGAAATCTCTTCCGACAGCGAATCGAAAGGCGCAAGCGAAACCTAGGCCTCTCCAAAGAAACCAGGTCGAGGCCAGAAATCCAAGAAGGTCAAAAGAGATCAAGAAACCTACAAGGATGTCCTAAAAGGCACCCAACCAACTATCAAGCAGCTGATCAGCGGAAGGAAAACAAGGAAGCTCTCCAAAGCCTCCCAAGGAGGCCATTCCCCCCCCCCCNATGAAGCTTACCTCCTGGAATTGTAGGGGCCTCGGTAGCAAGAGGAAATAAGAAGCTCTCAAAGATATTATTAAAACCTCGGCAACGGATATCCTACTACTCTAGGAGACCAAGATGAGTCAACAAGACTCTCTTAAAGCTTCAAGAAACACATGGAAAAACAGCCATGGAATCGTTGAAAATCTCAGGGGCGCGTCAGGTGGCCTCTGCACGCTCTGGAACACCACCAAAATAGAACTGCTCAACTCAGACACTCGCATGCACTGGATCCACACTCTGCTCCTCCATAAAGACTCTGGTGTCCAGGTAAATCTCATTAATATTTATGTTCTGCAGCACATAGAAGAAAAAAGGATCTGTTGGGAAACCCTCCAAGACTTTCTTCAAAAAAACGAGCTAGATAACCTCATCTTAGCTGGATATTTAAATGTAACCCTAAGCCAAGAGGAAAAGAGAGGTGGCACTTTAGTTAGAGACCCTGCCAGAGAATGGGTGGAGGATATTATTATAGCCTGGGAGCTAATAGATATAAATACGATCAAGGGGAATTACACATGGTCTAATAAGAGATTAGGCCCGAGGCATATAACTGCTAGATTGGACATATTCCTTGTCCAAATCTCTTACCTAACCCTGGGGTTTAATGCGGTTGCATAAATCCTCCCCCATAGAGTATCGGATCACAAGCCTATCCGGTTAGAATTTAAATCAGAGCAAGGGCAGGGACCCATCCCTTTCAGGTTCAACCCATCCTGGATCCAAGACCAAGACTTTCTTAAAATAGTGTCTAGCACGTGGACAGGCAAAGTCATTGGATCTACCTCCTATGTATGGGAAGAGAAGCTATGGAGGTTAAAAGTCTCCCTAAAATCCTGGGCAAGAAGTCACCCCGACCCAACCTCCTCACGTAGAGAGGCCCAAAAACTCCTTGAGTTACATCAACTAGAGCTAGAACGCAAGGAAATCACCCAAGAGGACGTGCAGCAAGAAGACCTTCTACAAAGAAAATGGTTTAAGGCATGCAGGGAGGAAGAGAGCTACTGGAGGCAGAAATCAAGAAGCCTCTGGCTGAAGGAAGGAGACAAAAATACAAGTTACTTCTACAAGCAAGCACAGGCTAGGAAACACTACAAAGCAGTCACAGAAATCCAAGTTCAAGACACTTTAATCTCAGACCCAGAAGGTATCAAGCAAGCATCTTTCGAAACTTTCTCATCCCTCTATATAGAACCGCAAAGAACAGACAGAGATCCCCAAAGGTACCCCCTCTCCATCATTCCAGTGCTCATAAACTAGGAAACCAACCGCAATCTGTTAAAGGAAGTCTCGCAGCAAGAAGTAAAAGAGGCCCTGGATCAGATGAACCCAGACAAAGCCCCTGGACCGGATGGGTTTACTGCAAGATTTTTTCAACATTGTTGGGCGATAATCAAGACTGACCTCACCAAAATGATAAGAAGATCGCAATCAAAAAGCAAGCTAGGAGGGAGCACAAATTCGGCCTTTCTAGCCCTCATCCCGAAGGAGAAGGGAGCTTCCAACTTCAATCGATTCAGGCCGATCTCACTCTGCAACACTAGCTATAGAATCCTCACTAAGATTATAGCAAACAGATTGAAAACTATCCTTCCCCATATCATCCCAGAAAATCAGGGAGGCTTCATCAAAGGCAGACACATTACGGACAACATCCTCCTGGTTCAAGAGGCTCTTCACTCAAGCATTCGACGAAAGGACAAAGGTATGATCATTAAGCCAGACCTTGCCAATGCTTTTGATAGAATCAACCACGGTTTTCTTTTTGAAGTTATGAAGAAATTTGGATTTGATCTAGCTTTTGTCAACTGGATTAAAGCTTGCATAGGCTCACCTTGGATAGCTCCCATGGTAAATGGAAGAGTAACAAAATTCTTTCAAGCCTCTCGTGGGTTGTGGAAAGGGTGCCCCCTCTCACCCCTCCTCTACGCAATTCAAGCCTCTGTTCTAAGCTATCAGCTGTGGAATTCCCAAGCCCAAGGCACTCTGCAGGGTCTAAGAATAGCTTCGGGGGTTGAAGACATTAACCATGCTTCGGGGGTTGAAGACATTAATCATAGAAAACCAGTTTAAGGACGAACTAGAGGCTTACACTTTTGTTTCAGGAAGTGAAATAAACAAAGCAGAGTGCAAAATATCTGGTTGGAATATCACACCCAATGAAATGCTCGAGATTGCAAGAATTCTAGAGATGGAAGGCCACGTCAATTGGCATTCGTTCACTTACCTGGGAATCCCAATTTTTAAGGCCACCCCAAGGGCCACCCAGTGGATCCATCTAATTGATAAACTCAAAAAGAAAATTTGCAATTGGGGGGCAAACTTGCTCAATTTAGTAGGGAAAGTCGTGCTTATCAAATCAGTGTTGGCCAGCATACCCATTTACCAGAGTTCAATGCTCCTAGCCCCTTGATCCACAATACAAAAAATCGAAGGTCTGCAAAGACGCTTTCTTTGGGAAGGAGGGAAATAGACCGGAAGGAAACTGCACCTGATCAATTGGGAAAAGTACTCTAAACCTCTGCTAGAAGGCGGCCTCAATTTTAAAAATTCGCGCATACAGAATCTTTCTCTAGGGGCAAAGTTGTTGTGGAACATAGTCTCGAGAGCACCAACTTGGTGCAAATTGGCTCTCTGGAAAAAATACTTTAGGGGACCAAGGGAACGCTGCCTAGAAACCTCTCTCAGGCTCCCTAAAGGTTCCCCTTTTTTAACCGTCTGCAAAAAAGTCTTGCCCCTCTTCATCCCTCACCTCACCTGGGTGCCACGAAATGGGAGGAAGAGAAAAATCTGGAAAGACTCAATTCTAGGAGACCCCCCTCTTGACTCGAGGCAGGACCTGCGACGCCTGGAGAACTGGATGGGGACCCAAAACTTAAAGACACTTGCGGACATCTCAGTTTGGGGCGAGGACAGGCATCAGTCGTGGCAAGGGTGGGAAGTGAGCAATCTACCACCGGAGCTAGAAGGGGAATGGAGGATTCTCAAACAATGCCTCCAGGGGAAAGCCCCGCTGAAAGGAAGGGGAAAGATAATAGAGGCTGGGGGGCAGATGCCAAAGACTACTCCATAGCCAATGGCTACAAACTTTTGTGCAAGGTCCCCACTGCTCCAGAAAACCTGCTCATCTGGAAAGCGATTTGGCACTCTAAGTCAATCCCCAAGATTGATTTTTTTACATGGAAACTTGCCCACAATAGAATTCTTATAGGGGAAGTTATCCAAAGGAAAGGGTGGGCTGGCCCCCACTGGTGCCCCTTCTGCCATCAAGCCGAAGAAACTACCAATCACCTCCTCCTCAGTTGCGCCTTCTCCAAAGAAGTTTGGAGGCTGACACTGGGGTCAAGGGATGAGGTCAACTTGCCAGAAGAAATAAAAAGCCTCCTTAAACATTGGGATAATCTATATCCATTCCAACATCGAGCCCAAAGTCAAGCTGTTACCCTTTGGAAAATCCTTCCAAAGTTTATTCTTTGGAATCTTTGGCTGGAAAGAAATAGCAGGATCTTTAGAGATAGAGTAAGGAGTGCACCCATAGTGGCAGCCAGTATCCAGACCCTGTTTGGAGAGAGCTCCCCTTACATATGTCAGACCAATTATAAAGGGAAACTAGATGAGGAGGAGGCCACTTGGCTGGAGCAGTTCAAAATTCGAAGCGCAACAGCAACCACATCCGTTACTCCAAGATCCGAGGACTAGGAAATAAGAAAAGAGCAACAGGATTTTGACAATTGGAAGCAAGAAAGGAAGGCTCACATCCTATCCTTAGATGGGGCCTCCAAAGGTAACCTGGGGCTTGCAGGTGGAGGGGGGTTAATTGAAAGCCCCAGTGCAGACATTATCATAAGTTATTCCTTGGGTCTAGGTACTGAGACCAATAACATTGTCGAAGCCATGGCATTATGGCAAGGACTTCAGCAAGCCAAAGAGCAGGGGATCCAGGAACTGATCATCATCGGAGACTCCAGACTGATAATCAAGGCCATTAATTGTCAGACCCAAACACAAAGTGCCAAACTCAATAATCTCCTGAGAAAAATCTGTCTTCTCCTCACTAACTTCAATTCTTATGAAATATTTCACATTCTAAGGAAGCTAAATGCTAAGGCTGATGTGGAAGCAAATAAAGGCGTTCTACTAGCGCCAGGAACCTTAATCCTCAATGGAATGATGTCCAATGTGGAGATTCCTTAAACCAAAGCGTCCCATGCGCATTTCCAGCAAGTGGAAGGATGAGTACAAGTTCAGCAGGGGAATCGGCTGAAACTTTCAGGCTATGTCGTTCCATTGGAGGATAGCGACAGGGGGTAGTACAACGCTCAATTGGATAGCAGACAGGGAGGGGACAGGCGCACCCACTTCCCATACCTCTTGGCCTCTGCAGTCCAGGATGCAATCATTCGGGCCATGAGAAGCGAGTTCAAATTAGGATGCAGATCCAAGCCCGACTCATGTCTATGCAGCGATCCATCTCCCTGCGATTTGAAGGATCTAGGAGCGCAATTCAGGGGAAAGCCAAAGCGATGGCAGCCAACACAAGTAAGAAACCGAGCTTGGAGGAATGCCTGAAGACCTTAGATGCAACTCTAGAAAAATTGAAGCAGATGTTGCAACACCAGTTAGACTTCAACAGAAGTTGCAACACCAGATGCTGCAACATTGAAGCAGATGTTGCAACACCAGATGTTGCAACACCAATTGGATCAACTAGAACAAGACATATCCCCTATAAAAGTGGATTTCTCTGAAGAGCTCAGCAAGCTCCATCAGGAGCTTAAGAATCCGAAGGACGAGTTCGAGCTGAGAGTCGAGTAGTTGGAGGAGAAAATATCTCATCTCAACCAAGAGTGGAGAAACGATCCAGAGATCTAGTCTAGCCTCTATCTCTGAAGTAATTCCCACCCCCGAAGCATCTTGGCGTTTTGTATAGAGCCAAGGATTTAAATAAGCTCGTTTTAGCTGGTTAGTGTTAGCTTCTTCGGAATTCGGTAAATGTATGTGTTCCCAGGAGCAGTATTAAGCTCCTTTCAGGTAGAGGCTCAGTGAATCCCTGCCATTTTGTAAATGCACTCATGGCTCGTCCACACTTAATATAAATCCTCTAATCATTTTGGTCAAAAAAAAATGACCCAGGAAGTTTAAGACTCAAAAAGTTGTAGAAAAACTACCAAGGTGGAAACCCTATTTTGAGCCATTGGAATAGGTGGGTGTCCATCGATTTCTTCCTGGATCATACTCATTGTAGAAGATTGAAAACACCCCTCATATATTTAGATCCCAAGGGGTTAGGTCAACTGGTTTTCACCAATGCTACTGGGCATTTGGCCAATTGTACCTATAAGTTCTTAGTTTGAATCCCTCTAGGTAAGACGTCATAGTTTATTTCAATGATTTTATTAGGTATGTGATCCAAGATTATGAGGAAAAATTCCATAAGATTTACAAAAAGGGGATATTATATGCATTAAAAATTTATCTATAAAACTATATTATGAAGGAACCATATTTTGTTTATGAACAAGAATTGAGCATTGGAGAGAGACTTGGGAATTTTAATGGTGAGAGCATTGGTATGATTTGATATAAAAACCTTAGGTTTAATGATGAAGTTGTCACTAATGAGAAGTGTTGGAATACTGAGAGGGTGGGGTGAATCAATTTGAGCACTTTATACCACTTTTAACCACAATATAAAGTATTTAACTTTATCAACAATATATCATCAATGTATCATCAATATATCATGAGCATATAAACATAAGCATCATCACATTAACAATATCACATCAAGTACACATTATACCAAAATTTACGTTGAAACCCAAATAGAAGAAAGCCACGAAATGTTTCCTTATATATCAAAGAATACATTCATTGGAAGCACCAACTTCCCAATTCTCCAATTGCAATTGGAAGGAGGCTACAACCCCCTATTTACAAGATCCAACCTAAAGGAAGCTACAACTCCTTGAATTCTCTGGCTCCAACTAGAAGGAGGCTAAAACCCCATGATTCTCTGGCTCCAACCTGAAGGAAGCTCCAATAGCCTGATTTCTTCGACACCAACCGAAAGGATGCTACAACCCCCTTTCCCTGCCTTGTCCTACCGCCTTGAAATATAAGTGTATACCAACTGTCACTACCACAATCACTACCATTTTCAATACCACTGCCACTGCCAATGTCACTATCACTATCACATCAACTTGTAACTTGTCAACCTGTCACTGTATCCAACCTGTCACATCAACCTATTACTGTCAACCTATCACATCATCCTGTCACTGATCAACCTTTCCAACCTGTCATTGTCACCAATGCTCAATCAGATCCTATCACATGGATCATATACCAAAGACACCTATCAACTAGATGTCCAACATCACCAACGCATGCATCTACCAAGCATGTACCAAGAACACCAACATACCATCACAAGGTATGTGTATCAACTACCAAAGCATGTACCAAACCATCAACCTGCACTATACCAAGCATCAACTATGTACCACAAAAAGTGCATCAACCATGCACCAACACCTGTACAAAAACAAGTGCATCAACCATGAACCAACAATTGTACCATGTACATCAACACCTATACCATATCATGTACCAACAATGTATCTCAACCATATACCATATCACTCAATCATGCCATACACCATATACCATAAGATATCATAAATGAATTTCCTAAAAATCGTACCAAACAACCAATATCATATACCAAGTATATACCTCAACCATGCACCTAAGATGTGTCTCAATCATGTACCAATGCCTCAACAATATACCAAAGACTTGCCTCAAGCATGGACCATAACATCATCAATATGTAACCCTCAAAACATGCATATAAACATACTAGTAACTTTGTAACATGCCTAGTGTATGCGATCACAGACTTTCATACCTTCCTCAACTTCAACAACAAGAGAATAACATCTTCATCAAACTTTAACTTAGTCTCACAGGACTAGTTTTTGGATTAGTCACAAACCCTAACTTTCAACAAGCATAATTCCAAACCTGTAACGAATAAAGTTATAAAACGTGTACCCAATATTCTTAGATATATTCTCTACAATTCCTCCAAGTTCCAATGCTTGGAACATCCCAGAAAATGAGTTATAGAAAAAATGGCAAACCTTGGTGAATTCTAGCTTATTCTAGAGAGTGAACTTGTAGAGAATTTCATTCGTGGAATATTTGATATCTAGATCTAAAAATCATCAAAAACGTACTGCGGACTGTACTCTATCCAATTAATTTGGTCTCACTGAATTTGGATCCTCTATGAAGAAGTTATGATGGTTTTACCCAGAACACCTGCTTGAGACTAGTTTAAGGATTATCCAAAAACCCTATTTTTAATAGAGTGTATCTACGAAATACAATGACCTAGAAGATAATTTTTTTACCACGGGTTCCTTAACATGTCTTCTCAACCTCCTCCAATTTTTTTTATCTTAATCAGTTTGTAAAAATAGTTATAGTTAAAATGGTACGATGACCTTTAAATAACATACCTTAGAACACATCATTACAAAACCTTATCCTCCCTTGGAATTTCACCCTTATTTACTTTATCTTCCCTCTAAAATTCACCTCAGATATCCTTGTTTACATCATATAAGAATCACTTACTCACATAGAATATATTCAATATAATGTGTGTGTGAATGTACTTACGAGTGACTTCTTGAGCTGTATATATACTTTTTCTAAGTAACCTCTTTCCTTAACTTTAGGGATTCTTGAACTTTCTTGTTACAACCACTTTACCATTTCATTGATGACTTACAACCAATTACGAGATTCTTAACCCATATTTGGGGCTTCCAACTTCATGACCTCATAACTCCTCAACTGTGAGGAACTACGTGATGTTCCACCTATCACTAAAAATTGCATGACGAGTACTATCCATATATGAAGGTAATACATGCATTTGTGATGTCATTCATGTCCTTATTCCTATATCAACTTCAGGTTCCATAACCACACCTCCAAGGCACCATGTAGACTTCATCAAATGCACCCAACACATATGCTAACATCGACCACTCTATCAATGACAACTAACTCACCAACAATATCGACCACATCTCTAATGATTCTAGAATTATCCAAGGGATGACATCAATCTATAAGGGTTGACATCAATGAAATGCAACTATCCAAACCAACTGTCCAACAAGAAGTCATATTGTGCCAACATTTCATTCTCATAAATGGGTTTGAGTAAGTTATTTCCTTTAAGTTGGTGGCTTTCATAGGTAATAGGAATTCCTTCTTTTATGCTAAGATTTCTTAAGAACATGACTGATATATGTTTCCTCCATGAACCCATGTGTTATATACAACCATTTGTTTAAAGGGCCCTCACTTTGCTTAATGAAATAAAGGATTCATTATCCTTATAAATCAATCCATGGTATGATTTAGCATTCCCTGTCTAGGGTCCACTATGAAATGATCAAGATTAACGGTATTGGTGAAGTTGGTTTGAAGGTGGTCTGGAGACTCTAGTTTTTCACTATTGGAACGCCCTGATACGACCCCCAATCATTTCTAT
>WSFP011484075.1:0-15739 GCA_009831015.1 Picea engelmannii | reverse complement strand
ATAATTGGATTTGACTCTCCCTAGATCTGGATGCTAATGTTTGTTTTGGAAACTTTGGAGAGTTATGCTCACAGCCTAATCCAAAGTACTATTCCTAGTCCACTGTTGGTGGAGGATCCTAGGAAAGAAAATGTTCTAGATAGTTTTTAATTAGCGTTCATTTTATAGTTGTTCTTTACTCAAAAGGGGTGCATGGAAGTGAAATGGATGGAATGATGACTCAATCCCCCAAAAATGCATCAACTATGATAAGAAATCATTTATTTTCGATTAATATCTATTTAAGGGAGAGAGAGAGAGTTATTTTCACTAACAAACACTAAGAAGGAATGTCCTCAAACAAATTTTCTTCAATCAAATCCGATGTGGTGCTAAAACTTTTTGGAAATGTCTTCTAATATACAAATCAATCATGAAGATGTCTCTTTATTGTTTGTATGTGAATAATGATTAATTCAAAACAATACTTCTCCTTCCAATTATCCTTTTGGATCAAGGAAACTCAGACAAACATAAGCAGGTTTCGTACAAACAATACACCCTCTTGTTATGATCCAAAAACAAGAAGCAAAAGAAAAGAAAATCAAGAATTTCACAAAAAAAGGAGATGTTGAAGAACAATGACCTCAACAAAAACCAAACGAAGATATTCGTAGACTTCTGATGTCCTTCACCAGAGTTTCTCGCTCAGTCAAAAAGGAGAGAAAAACAGTGCATTGGTTTCAAACTCCCAACAACAGAAAAACTCAAAAATAATGAAGAAGGCTACAAAATCTAAACAATGAGGTATTTTTTCCTCAGAAGGAAGGATGTCAAAGTTGAATGGGAAGAAGCATTGACTCACAGAGAGGCTCAGCAAGTGAAACACAGAGACTGGACCCTGAAAAAAGCAATTTTGGAGAGGTTTTTTGACAAAAGAGGGTTGGCGCTCTGGTGTAAGGGGAACCACGTGTTATAGTTCTTTGTCTAACACATTCAGGGAGCATTGGCACTCTATTAACATAGACACAGAGGCACCAGGCTTAAAAATCTCATGAAAATGTCAAAAAATCCAAAATTTCAGTCTAATTTTGGCAATCAAGCTGAGTGTGATGGGGTAGGGAGTCAATCAGCTCATGAAATCAATCAAAAAAGAGTGAACCAGGTATGAAAACAATCAAGGGGTAAGACAAGGTCTATGAGGAGAAATCAAAACCAAAAAGTTTCGATTTGAGGCTCCCCAGTGGAGTCGCCAGTTTCTGTTGAAGGAAAATCTCCCTGCGGACATGTAGATCTCCTCTTGAGAGCTAGACTCTTAACTCTTAAGACAGAAGATGCTTAACGTGGACACTGACTTCCTTTCAGATCTATACAAACTAATGCATGAGGAGGAAGAAGAAAAGAAGTACCTTTTATCGGTGTTTGTCCCTGCACGCTCCGAGTTGAGCTCCAATCTTTCACTCCTCGATGAGCCCTGTAGACAAACAATAGTACAACCACTTCCTAATCTATTGATATTAGCTTGAAATAGATCTATCTATCATATAGAAGTTCATGTAAGATTAAACACAAACTAGAAA
Organism: Picea engelmannii; assembly: GCA_009831015.1. Lineage (NCBI taxonomy): Eukaryota > Viridiplantae > Streptophyta > Pinopsida > Pinales > Pinaceae > Picea > Picea engelmannii. The sequence goes on along the minus strand of WSFP011484075.1, from coordinate 14,180 downwards.
GAAACAGGCCAAGCGTGTCATATTGATGAGAACAATGACAGAAGTAACTTACAATCGTAGATGCGAATGTGATAGCTTCGTCAAGTCCCCTTTGTCTAACCCTTGCTCAAAAGATCCACGATCCGGGTGACAGCAACTTCACTGATTACTTTCCTCCAGTTCACTATATGTTTCCTATGAGATCATAGGTTTCATGCTTCCAATTCTTCCCCTTTTCACCATGATAGAGCCTGTTTATATAGGTTTAGAGAGGCTTAACATCTTGAGGTATCTTTAGGGTAAGTTGAGGATTTCCCTCCTTAAGGCAGGGATATTCTCCTAAGATCATGGCTAAACCAGGAATTCAAATGCAACTGCCTTCGAATATTCAAATATCCTCCCCTTATTCTCCTCAACAGATCAACCGCTGCTCAGAATAGGCAGTGCTCCCTCAAAAAGGCCATCAAAGCGCTATAGCGCTCCCTAGTAGGCTTTAGGGGGGCACCAGCGCTCTAAAGATCTATAGTGCTCCTTCATAGGGGTTGTTTGGTGTTATAATGCTCCCTATCACCTTATAGGGGAGCGCCAGCGCTCCTAAGGGTGATATAGGGAAGCACTCTCTTCTAAAACCTTAGATTGAAAACCTCTTTCAAGTGGCAAGAGATACTTGACTTCAGTTAACCATCCCCCTTCCTTCAAATCAAGTGTTTGAGGCATTTTAAGTGTCTCTTTAGTGTCATCATCATGGCAGTATGCTTTTCTTGACACTTGCGACACTTGTGAGCAACATGAGACACTTGTGACACTTGTGAGCAACATGCGACACTTGCGACACTTATCAAAGCGAGTAATGTTGATGTGTAACACTAACCTATCCTCAATCTTCAATTTGTTCACCATATTCAAGATCTGATCTGATAACCCTCTGCTACAACTACCATGTACTATCATGTACCTCCTATCCGCGACTTTCCCTTCCTTGACTCGTGGATATTCGCAACTTGTCCTTCTGTGACCTGCAGATGTCTGCAATTATCTACACTGTGACTCACAGATGCCTATGTATACCTACAAAAACACCTATTCTTCCCAGTACTATTGTTTCCCTAAAAATATGTCCTTTGATTTATTCTGTTGGTTATCTACCTAATAAGATCTATCCTCTTGGTTTCCTCCCTTTAGAGACTAGTTTCCCTCTTTCCTTCAAATCCTCAGCTCTGATACCTTGTTGAGATCTTCTTTCAACCCTAGGTATGATCTAATACCATGTTGAAATTCCCCTTATCCTAGCACCAAGAAGTTAATTCCAAGAAAAATGTATTTACTGAATTAAAGCACAGCTAGGTTACTCAATGAAACATGCAGCGGAAGCATAAACAAGAAAACTAAATCAAGCACACAAGAACACCAATAATTTTGGGTAAACCCCTGGAAAAAAACCTGGAGGGAAAATCAATCCAATTATGCTTTTATTAAGGCCAAATCAGGGCTCCCGTAATAGGGAAAATGTCCCACTGAGAGAATTATACACTGTAGACAAACCTAGAGACTCATGTGCTTATGTGTGGCCTTGTACCAACATGTTTCGCAATACATCTGTGACTTTCCCTTATATGGATTCTGGACCGCAGACATCCACACATTTCCCTTCTCTGACCCACAGATATCCGCAATTATCTCCACTGAGACTCACGGATGTGTACAGAAAGCATGTATGACAAGCTTTGTATGACTTTTCTCTTTCTTGTGGCTTCTGTCCTCTGAAACCCACATGTGGATTCTTCTGCTCTCTCTCCTCCTTGACCTGTATGACCTCTAGATTAAAGTCCTTATCCACCTATCAATATCTTGAATCAATATCCTTTGTGATCCAACCCTCTCATCAATACTTGGATGAACTCTCTTTACCCAACCAGTGAGATCTCCTCACTCTAGTGTAAGCAAAAGTCCTTCTTTGCTCCTACACTCATCACACTGGAAAAAGTCCTTCTTTTCTATCCTCAACCTTGGTCTCTCACCAAGTCTCTCACAAGTATATCTCACACAAGTGCCTACTTTAGTCTCTCACCAAGTCTCTCGACCTCGACCTCTCGTCAACAATCTCGACCGTGTCAACTCCCTCAACACAAGTGACTTCCTCTCGAAGTGACTTCTCCTTTACCACAATCTTGCTTTTATAATCATGAGTTACAATCTATTTCTAATCTACAAAGGGATCTACGGTTGAGATTGCTTCTCACACCCACTTAAGATTTAGATTACATATTTCAAACTAAGCATGTCCTTAAATAACTCTATTCATTGATAACTACCACTTTACTTTAACTAATTCCTTCTAACTAAAGTAAACTCAAGACTAGAATATTTTTTACTACATCCACATGAAAAACACATGCTTATGTGGAAGTACATGTCTGATGCTACCAAAAACATCAACAAGCAGTTGGAATTGTCTTCAACACCATCAACAAACCTGAGAGATCCAGAAAGAAGATGAAGGCTATGAGCGATGGAAATATCACCATAGTCAGAGACATGCAGGTCATTGGGGTGATATCGCCAAGTCTCGTAGGAAGGAATTGGCCCAAAAAATGCAGGTGGTTCTAGACTGCATGCTAAAAGACATCTATCCCCTAACAATCCAGATGGAGATCAACAAGAGAGAGGTCGAGATGCTAGAAGATTGAAGGATGCATTCACATATAGAATATAGGGGTTGTCGACATATTCGAGAGCCTACGCATGACTGCAACACCAACCAAACTTGACAAACTTTACCTAAACAAGGACTATTAAAGATGTACTACTAAGTCCAACTAGTGTTCTAAAAACTTCATCTAGGAGATACCAATGACACAACATCATTGGCTCAAGGATGAGCCAACTAATAATGTTGGGGGCCTGTTGGCACCCTAAGGTTTTACATACTTCCACTGTGCCATAAGTTAGCACTGCGTGCGCACCCACGTGGATGCACCACAAGACATTAACGTGATACATTCATAAATACAATTTGATGTGACCTTTGGTTTCATCTTCCAAGAGTTCTGAATGACTCTATCTATTCACCTATGACTCTTCATATTTCTCCTTAATAATATTTACAACACTATTTACAAAATACCATAATCTCAAGGATTAGGTATCCAACATTCCCCACCTTAATTTGAAGGGGTGTTTGTGAGTCCAAACATCATTCTAAAAATTTTCAATTTTTTCTCTTCCAAGTGCTTTGTTGACAATGTCCACAATTTGCTCATTTGTAGAAGAATGTCTCAAGTGAGTAGTCTTGGCCTCTACATGATATCAAATTAGATGGTATTTGTGTTGATGTTCTTGGTTCAATCATGGAATCTAGGATTCTTTTCCAACTTTATTACATAAGTATTTTCAACCAGAAGAGGAGTAGAATTCACCTGTTTCTCTTGCAAATATTCAATTATTTTTTTGAGCAACACAATCTCCTTTGTTGCTTCTGCATTTGCCACACATTCTACCTCTGTTGTGGAATCTGTTGGAATTGACTATTTGCATGATCTCCAGGATACAATTGTTGACCCAAGACTCATGAGATATCCTAAATTTGACACTCCATTTTCATTATCCCCATCAAAGTTTGAATCAAAATATCCCATCAGGTTGAAGTCATCCACCTTATAGTACTTGATTCGAAAATCTTGAATTCCCTTCAAGTATTTTAGAACTCTTTTTGCATAGACCAATGTACTTTGCATGAACCTAGAAAGAATCCCAACAACTAATGAAATATCTGGTCTTGTGGTGGTAAGGTAGATAAGACTTCCCATAAGTTGTTTGTACTTGGTTGCATCCTCAAATTTATTCCCTTCTTTTGATTTGAGCTTCAAATTATGTTCCATTGGAGTAGAGACAAGGTTACTCTCAGCCATGACAAACTTGCTCAACGATTCTCAAATGTACTTCTTTTGGGAGATGAATATGTACTTTGGATTTCGAGCCACTTCAATGCCCAAATAGTAATGAAGATGTCTCAATTATGTCATCTCAAAGCTTTTCTTCAACTCTTTATTTATGGAAGCTAGCTTTCATTGTTCCCTATTATCAGTATATCATCTACATACACTACAAGATATCCAATAGTTTTGCCAACTTTATTGACAAATAGAGTTGCATCATCAAGATTGAAGTGCTTGAAATTCAATTTCAGAAGATGCTCGGTTAGCTTTTGATACCAAGCTCGTGGTGCTTGTTTCAAGCCATGTAAGGATTTGATGAGTTGTAACATCCCTCATTTTAATCCATGTATTAAAAATGTATATTGTAAATGATGTGTATTGAATATGATAAATAAAATCAATCACCAACTGCAGACGGGCATGGATGGAGACTTGGGGGATTAATTTCCACAAGAGATGGGAGGGGTCCAAGAGGGGGGGATTACCCATGCGAATTAAACCCAAACCATCTTTCTAAATTCTCCTTACTATGAACCTTCTATTTCCTCTTGAGTGCTCCCAAAGCCAATCATTGAATACATGTAAAAGGGTGGATGTGTGAAGTCACCTCACATAGTTATTGAGAGCTTGGGCCTGAGTACAATCATCTTTGAGAAGAATGTGAGTCAAGAAAGCATCGAAGAAAAAGGAAATTCGTATGGGGAAAGGGGACAGTTTTTACAGGCATATTTTTGGGGAAAACAAGGGAATGTTGAGTGTTGAAGAGGGAAGGAAACCATAGTGGGAACGTGGAACAATTGGTTGGAGCTGTAAATTCATGGGGGAAGAGGTTGTAGGCTTGTGAGCAATATTATGTGAAGGAAATTGTCAAGAGATCAAGTAGTTTGGTGTTGAGAGAATTCATGTTGTAACTGTAGATTCTTGGAGTTTCTAGCAAAGATATTTCCTTCCCAACCTATGTTGGAGACCTAGAGGGAAGTGGGATAGCCTGAGGGACTACATGGTAGAGAAGGGGATCCCATTCCTTGGGTTGTCCAAATTGAGGGGAAAGAGAGTTGGTGAATTGGAATAGTTGTGGGAATTAATTGTTGAGAGGGGGGGAATAGCTAGCCTTAGGGACCATCGTCTCTTGTGGTTTCGAAACCCCAGCTTGTGGGTGACTTGTTGTTAATAAATGGAACAACAAGTGTATGGTTGGGTGGAATGTTCGTCCTCTACAGTGAGTTTCATATTTGCTAAGATAAATGCTCTTATTCACTGTGTTTAATCACGTTGAATGCTAAATTAATTGATGTGCAATTTGTTTTGAGTTTATCTTAGTTATTGCTACTTGTTGTCGATAAAATGATTCATTTGAATATGTGCTCTTCTGTGATTGAATGTTGTTGAAAAGTGTGTTAAATTATTTCCAAGCATGTCTAAACCATTTGCATTCACAACTTTAATTATTAATGATAGTAGCATGGGCGTGTAAGTCATGTTGTTCATATTTTCCACTTTTAAATTGAGAGGATAATTGATTTTACTAGGAATGATAACAAGTCCTTGCATGGTGCCCAAGTTGCCCCGCGTGATGGGAATGGTTTCCATGCGCGATACATATTCGAAGTCGGTGTGTGTGGTTTACATTAGTGAGGACTCAGGGATGTTACATATTGGTATTGTAGTAAAATTTTATGGTAGTGTGCCTCGGTGAAATATCTAGGTATCTTACAGAGTGGTGTCAGAGCTATGTTGGGTCGTTTTTGTAGTAGTGCGGCTCAACTTAGAGGCTGGGTATGTTACAATTTGGTATCAGAGCTATTGGTTCAACACTAGACTTGTATGGGCCATAGATCAACACTAACTTGGTAAATTCGTCATCTCAAAGTTTGATTTGTGTTGAAATTGGTGAAAATGGTGAAATCCCCAAAATTTTGAGCAAATTCAAGTCAAAATTGCGCTCAGAATGATTGTTTATGTGTGGGTTGTTTTTAATTCCAAGAAAAATGGTTGTACACGCATTGAAAAAAGGTTAGTGCGGGTGTGGTAGAGAGTTGGTGTGTGTTGAACTTTGGCATTGTGTTCTATGAACTTGTGCGCACTTGATATTGGTGCACAGTATGTGCATTAACTATTGGCACTACGTAGTGCAGAACTTGCATGCATTGAATATTGGTGCACAATACATGTGTTAAATATTGGTGCTATGCGGTGCAAAACTTGTGCGTGATGAATATTGGTGCACGATACATGCATTAAATATCAGCATTGTGCAGTTCAAAACTTATGTGTGTTGAATATTGGTGTGTGGTACATGTGCTAAATATTTGTGTAATGTGATATAGAACTTGAGTGTGTTGGGTATTGATGCACAATACAACATTTTCACATGTTACATATTAATGCGTGGTACAAAACTTGTGTGTGCGTGACTTCTTAAAATAATAAGGGAAGAGGAGAAAAAGGAAGGAAAAAATAGATAAGTTTACAAAAAAACTTTGGATCCAAAACTAGTTTTGGCCATAACCGAAGTGTTTCAACTCAAAATTGGATGAAATTTTAGCGGTGTGTCCACTGTGACAAGGACTGCAAAAGTGTCAGTTAAGGCAATGGACCAATTCTGCTTTAATTTTTTGAAAAACGTGAATTAGTGACTTTTAAAGCGTTAGGTCATGCTTAGTATACGAGGCCCCAAAAATAGTGAAAATTCTATAAGAAGCTCAAAAGCAGGCATGAAGATACCCATTTTGGCTCCTGGCAAAATTCAAAAGGAATTGGTGTGGAGATGCTCAAACACGGCAAAATCCACTATTCCTAGGCACACTTTGGGGATTTTTTGAATCTTTGGAGGAGGAAAAGGGACCCCAAATCATGAATATAGAAAATTTTACTTAGTCGACATTTTATCTACACATCAATCTAGACAAACTCGTCTTGAGGAAGTTTTTCCCAATTTTTTTTCATTTGGGAGATAGCTAGATAGCCAGTTTGGGCTAAAAATTTAAGTCCGGAGAAAGTGAAAAAGTGCAAAGTCGTCAATTCTAGATTTATACACTCACTAGAGCATATAATTTAAAATCTAAAAGTTGTTATGTGTTCACAATCATAAATAATATCTACACCCGATAGAAAAAAAAAATTGGTTCCTGACCAATTTTCTTCTACAAGTGGCAAAAAATGGTCTCTTAGATAAATTGTAGAATTGAAAACAAAGATCAATTGAATAAAAGAATTTGCAAACTTCAGAACGCTATAAATTTTGGGCTCAAAACTCGGAATGAGGCATAAATATAGTCATTGGAACGTTGATTCAGAGGAGAATGCATCTAAACAATCAAAATCAAATTTGGATGCATCCATACTCATCATAAATTCAGTTGAAACAATGACCTGTAATCTAATTTATGACAATTCTATAATATGCATAATTCTAACAACAATTATTGCATGCACATTGTTGCAGAATTAGAGTTACAGGAAAGCGTATCTAGTTCCTATATGAGGACTAGAGATATGAAATATTCCTAGGGATCTTACAGTCATGAAGATGAGATCTGAACTCTTCATGTGAGCATGGGATATGCAGAGACAAAATCCAATGGGAATAGAAGCAAAGTAGAGTCGATGGAGCTAGTTGAGACTGTGAGAAGCTTGCAGAAAGAAGTGAAGAGCTATAGAACAGATAATGAAAGGATTATGAGAGATTAGGAAGAGATGCTATAGATTTTGAGTATGTTGCAGAGACAATTCAATAAATATTCAGGCACAAATCATGAAGCAAGTGCAAGGAAAGTAGAAGCATCCAGATATCATGATAGGAGGGATGTTCAAGGGGGATCTAGGTAGTCAAAGAGTATTAAAGTACATCATCATCATCATCATTCATAAGGACACTCAACCAGAAGAACACATGCACATTGAAGGTCAAAAATCAACCCAAGTGTGTCCCTTGTCAGACATCAGAGGAGGAGATATGGGTCAGATATATTGCAAAGAGAACTCGGGAAAATCAAGCCACCGTCCCTTGATGGAGAGAATATCAACGGAAAATATGTTGAAACTTGGATGTTGGGCATGAGGAAAATTTCTAGCTGCATGATTACAGATCAAATGTAGAATCCAAAATTGCTTTCTACCATATTCAAGGAAGAGCATCTATGTGGTGGGATCAACTCAAGCAGGTTAAGTACATTGATGAGAAGAGAATTTCTTAGAAGCAATTCAAGAAATATTTCTCACAATAGTACTTGTCAGAGAAATATTATGACAATAAAATGCAAGAGTTCTTTGAAATCAAACTTGGGAACATGACCATGGAAGAGTATGAGAGGAAATTCTTGGAATTTCTGAGGTATGTGGACTTCATTAGGGATGAGAAGGTCAAAATTTAGAGGTTCTTGAGTGGACTATCATCATTCTACAAGGATAAAATTCAGTTTGATGAGCCCAAGAATTTGGAAGAAGCCATGAGGAAGGCTAAGTATTTGTATGAATAGATCAAAGGAAGGCCAGTTTTCCAAAAGGCCTAGGATGATAAGAATAAAGGAAATATGGATAAGAGGAAGAAAGGGTTCAAGCCGTCGTTCATCAAGAATAGATCTCAAACATATTAACAAGGGAAGCCAACACAAGGTGAAGCTAAAATAACATATTCATTGGGAAGAGACCAAGGCAACATCCCATAAAGTGTTGGGGATGTGAAGGAGACCACATGTATAAAGATTTTCCTCACTGGGGAGATTAAGATGAGGATTGTGCATAACATCAAGAAGGATGATATAGTGGAGGAAGTGGACAGAAGCATGCAAAATATTTATGCAGCCTTGGACAATGGACAAGTAGACTATCAATCCCACATGATTGAGGTGGAAGGTAAGATTGATAATCAACCCATATCTATTTTGATTGATTTTGGAGCTAGTCATAGCTATATAGATCCTAATAAGCATGAAAAGTCTTGGTTGGTTCAACTAGCCACTCGAACCAAGAGAAAAATGAATGAGCTTGTTAAGAATTATGTAGTGAAAATGAATGGAGTTAGCACTAAGTCAGTTTTGAAGATCATACCACGTAGGTCATATGATTTTTTGATTGGTATGGATTGGTTGGAAAAGCATCATGTTTTCCTAGATTGCTACAACAAGGCTTTCACATGTCTTGATGAGGATGGAAATTCAAGGCATTCCAAGGCCTGTATCTTTCGAAGAGATTTCAACATTACAACTCAAAAGAAGTTATAGAAAAGGGTGCCAAATATATGCAACACATTTGGAAGAGATAACTAAGGATGAAGTGACAAGTCTTGAAGAATATCCTATTCTGAAAGAATATGAAGTTGCGTTTGGGGATTTTCCATAATTATCACCAAAGAGAGACATTGATTTCTCCATTGACTTGATGCCTGGAGTTGCCCAAGTTTCCAAAAATCCCTATAGAATGAACACACCAGAGTTGAAAGAGTTTCAAATGTAGCTAAAATATTTGTTGAAGAAGGGGTACATATTCCCAAGTGTTTCACCTTGGGGTGCCCCAGTTGTTTTTGTAAAGAAAAAGGATGCAACTCTAAGGCCATGTATTGACTTCAGACAACTGAATAAGGTTACAATAAAAAACAAGTACCCATTTCCAAGGATTGATGATCTTTTCAATCAGTTGAAGAGAGAAAAAATATTTTCCAAGATTGACTTGAGATTAGGATATCATTAAGTGAGAATCAAAGAAGAAGATACTAGTAAGACAACTTTTCGGACAAGGTATGGCCATTATGAGTTTGTGGTGGTGCCATTTGGGTTGACAAATGCCTTGATGTTAATCCCTAAATAGCGGCACATTACCCCTTAATTGGGGAATATTACATTAGTAATGTTATTTTATTTATGTCGACTTGGGTCCATTAGTTGTAATTGTACCTCCTAGTCTCCTATATATACCAAGGAGGCCTTTTCATTTGGAATCATATGGTATTTGGAAATTTATGTGGTGTATAAGGAGGTTACCCACTCGAAGAGGCTTATTATGTGAAATTATCTCTTTTTCAAGGCGTTCAGTACTTATTCTGATGTTTTTCTATGCTATCTTGATATTTGGTTCTTAACATTTGGTATCAAAGCTCAAGGTCTTGGGGTTTTGCTGCTACATCTGAGACACCTTGGAATTTTCACTTTAACTTTTTTCTACGATGTTTCGGAAGGAAACCCTCAGAAAATATTTAGTAGACGAATCAAGGTACATTGGGTTCAAATTTCAACTCCTAAGGCCTTATACTTTCAGAGGTATATCCTGTGTAAGATAGGGTTCTGGAAACATCCTGAATTTAGTAATCGTGGAATTTTCAATATGAATTTTTTTCTGTAATGTTTCATAACCTAAAATATAGAGGCTACTCATATAAATTATCAAGGTAGTTGTGATAAATATTTCAGCTTCTGGGTTATCCTACTTTTGTATATACGCCATGTGCAAGATAGGGTATCTGACTAGTCATATTAACTAGTCTCAAATAGGTCTTCTGGGTAAAATAGTGATATCTTCTTCAGTGTGTATCCAAATTAAGTGAGACTAGTTTCATTGGATAGTGGAAAGTTTTTCGTATTTATGGTACAAGTTTCAGAATCAAATATCAGATATTGTGATATTGGCACACTTTACAAGTACACTCTCCTGGAAGTGAAAAAATCTGCAAGTTGTGGGGAAGTTACGATAACTTCTACTTGGAACATCCAATTTTGATCAGACCTATGTCATTGTAGAGAAGAAATATTAGAGAACTACAAAAAAGGAATTTGCATACCCAGAAGGGCCGAAATTTTGGAGGTACATTAGAAGAAATATCATCTAGCAGAACCACCTCGAAATCAAGGTTTAAAAGTGATACTTGGCCAACATGCCACCAAAAAAGGGAACTTCTACACCAAATAAGCTCTAGACAGTCCTACTTGGACTCTTGATGAAGGTGAAGAAATGCGTAGGGACATAAATTATTTACAAAAGAAGACAATAACAAAAGGTGAACTACAAGGGATGATGAATGGTTTAAAAAGGGAGATCATGGAAGGATTGCAAAAATTCCTAATAGAGAGGAAACCTAAAAGTGAAAATGTATCCCATGAAATTCATGATGAGGACACAAGGAATATGAATCAAGAATGGAGAAACTCCAACTTTGAGTTGAATACCAACCACTTTCCTAAGATCAATATGAGGAATTTTGATGGCAAGGACCCAATCGCATGGATACTTCATATGGAGCAATTCTTTGATCTACATGATGTGCCACATACACAAAAGGTACAAATTGCTTCTTTATATTTAGAACCCAATCAATTTGTGTGGTATCAATGGCTTTGTTCTCATAAATCACTCGTCACTTGGACAATTTTCATGGAAGAAATGATAGCACACTATGAGGATACATGGAGCAATACCTTCTTTAGCCAATTAATAAATCTCAAGAAAAAGGGTTCAGTTGTAGAGCACATTGAGAACTTCCAAAGATTGAACATAAAGGTAATAGATATTCCATATGAGCCCCTGATTGATGTATTCATAGGAACTTCAAAGGATAACATTCAACATGAGGTTCAATTTTGGGAACCCAGATGATCCAGGAGCATCACCAGCATCAAGCGAGCGTGGGGCAAGCACCAACGAAGTTGGATGCGCCAAACTTAAATGTAATAGTTAAGAAAGGGCGTACTTCTTGATTGTAATCAGACCTTGAGCGTCCCGCTCTCGTCTGGAGGACTAAGAGGCATTTATGCTAGTAAATGTAAGTAGGTATCTTTGAATTCTTAGATTAGACAGTTTTAGGAGCCAGAGGGAAAACGGATATAGACACCCTCACTTGTATCATTGTAACATTAGCAGCATAATCAAGAGAGCATAGGAGAGAAGAAGCAGAGAGTTGTGTAGAGTAAAAACCCCATGTCCAGAAATTTTGGATTAATACAAAGATATTTAGTTCAGACTCATGGTGTCCAATTGCTTTCTGTGTTTGTACATGTTGATTGATATATGCTTGTTTACTCTCTGTTATGCATTTGTTTTGATGTTCGAATGTTTGATTTCATATTTAATGTCTGAAATATGAAGAGAGGGAGAGTAAATAATGAGTTTCAATTGTTTCTCTGTCTGAGCAAGAGTTTTCCTGCAAGGAGTGTAGTGAAATTGTATGCAAGGTGTGCGTTGACAGAAGTCAGAGTTCGTCTCTACAAGCTTAGGAGAGATAACCTTGTTCTCATTCTCGCAGAAGTGCAAGTTGAGCACAGGAGCCATGCAAGGAGTGCGCAGGCCGAGCAAAGTCTCAAGGTTACAACCTGAGCGAAACTGTTGAAAGACTGTTGTCGCAGAGAGTGTGCAGAGTCGAAGAATTCAAATACTCGGAAGTATTTGAAGAATTGTTGCAAGGAGTGCATGCAGGAGTCTTTTTAAAGACTCTAGGTTGTGGTAAAAGCTTAGAAGAGTTAGTGCCTTGAATTGTCGGAAGGATGCGCAACGAAGTTGTTTTGCAGGAGGACAAGTTCCGTAAGGGAACACTTTGTTCATTTCGCAGGAATCGTCAAGGAGGAAATTGATGGTCGGAATTCTCCGTGGAGAATTCACGAAGTCTCGGAAGCCGTCAGATCTTGCAGAGGAGAAAGAAGGTTACGGTGAGTGTTTTTCTAAGTGCAAGCTCAGGAGAAATAGGGTCGTTGGATTTCCCGTGGATACTCATTTTGGAGTTCGGAGCTTTGAAGGCACAGAAGAATCCGACAGCATAGAGTGGACAGGTGGCATACTTGCCGACATGGAGGTCAGACCTTCATTGACCAATTCGGGGTTTCGCGGGTTGAAAATTCGAAAGTTCATCATCAGGATTCGTGAAGTCGCAAAGTCCAAAATTGCAAAAAGGTGGGAAGTTCCATCGTGGGACCCGCGTTGACAACGTGTCATAATTTCGGCATATCGGAGGATAAAAGGTCGAGACTTTTGTCCCGAAAGTCCCGAAGTCGCGAAACCACGAAAAGAATCTAAGTCGTCCGTTAGAAGGAGGACACATGTCACGAGATCACCCATATCGGGGATTCGGACATCGGAGGTCAGAAAGGGAAGTCCTTCGACTTCACGAGTGGCGAAGTCATGAGAAGATCGGGACCGTCCATTCAAAGAGGACAGGTGGCAGAGATCTAGGGATCTCGCGAACTCGGAGGTTCGTAGGGTGAGAACCCAAGACTTGGGTGCTCTAAGTTGCGAAGTCGCGAAATCACGAGGAGCGAGGATAGTCATTGGATCTAGGTCATGGGAGGACCGTTGGATCAATAACCCCATTGCATTTCGCGCATTCGAGGGTTTAGGGTTTGAGAGGAATCACTTTCGATTGCAAAAGTTGCTAAGTGCCGAGAGCCGAGGCACGAGTGTGGACGCGTGGCAAAACCTCAAGGTAGGGCCCGCGTGATTTACAAGTGGACACACATCACCTGGAGAAGGGAGTCAACACTCCATTGACCCTCGCATATCAGGAATTTGTGAAGTAAGAGCACGAGGGCTCGATGTTGAAACTCGCGAAATGGCGAGTAGCGAAAGGTGCTAGTAATTAAGCCTAGCCAGTGGTCGCGCGAGGAAGGCACTGACAAGAGAAGGTGTTGTAACCATTTCGCGATCTCGGGCATCGCGAGATTTGAGAGGAAGAGTCGGGAGTCACGACTCGCGAACTCGCAAGATTGCGAGTTGCGAAAAGGACCTGTGGATCAATTAATTGCAGATTCCAACAGGGAATCAAAGGAGCCGCTTCAGCTCAAAGGGAGAATTCGAACGATCCTGAGAGAGGATCTCGGCCCGAGGGATGTTATCCACAATTTTGGTCATTGTGATGATGTCATGATGATGTTATGATGATGGAAAATCAAGCTCTTCACTAAGAACAATTTTCTGAGAAAAGTTACATTTGTCTTCTTCCAGAAATCATGCTTTTAAAGGATGTTCGTAGGCTACCTATATATCTGCCTGCGAGAATGCCTGATTCTCGCAAGCTACATTAAGTTGGAGTGAGAACCTCTCGCACTGTAACTAATAGCCAGGGTGCGAACATGTTCCAAAGGAAAGACAAAAATAAGATCTTGAACCTTCTAGAAGGGAATCTTCTAGAAACATGAGTTGGCTTCGAATGGTTATTCAGGTGATGGAATTCCAGATATCTTGGGATCATTTCCTATCCAAGTAACTAATCTATCTTCTCCTATATATTGAGGATATTACTCATGGAAAGGGTTAAGCAAAAAAGCAGCAAGCTAGCTAGATATTGATTAG
>WSFP011484074.1:0-15739 GCA_009831015.1 Picea engelmannii | reverse complement strand
ATCTTCTAAACTAGGGTTGACCACCTCCTTGTAGTATCTTAATTTCCTTTTATCCGCTAATTCTTTATCACACCACATATTCTCCTTAAATTTAGAAGTGATAATGTTTGTAATATTATCGATATTCTTCATGTTGGCTTCTTCTTGTATTCCCCAATGATTTAGCCAAGATTTGGCATCTTTATGCCATCCCCGCTTGAGCCACTAGTGGATTTTGCTAGAGTTTGAAGCAATTTTGGGGAGCCTCTTGTCGTCCATGTTGTTTATCTTGTTCTTGTATGTTAGGTATCTAATCATAGTAATGCTTTGAATGGGGGAAAGGCCTGCTTCTATGAGGAGGATAGGATAGGGTGTATTTCTCTTAATTTTGAGATTATAAGTTATTAAATTATTTTGGATCTGTTCTATCTTTCTCCATGATTATCTAGATATACTGCGACCCCAAAATTCACATCCATATAAGATAATTGGAGTGATGAGAGTGTGAAAGAGGAATTTTTTTTTATCCCAAATCCAAAGGTATGTTGATTTACAACTATTTTCAAGCCCATAATAATTCCACCCTCCATTTATCCTTTTTTCAACGCTATAGTTCCAATTGAACTTGTGGTGGATATCGATTACAAGACACTTGTATGAAGGCACTTCCTCCAAGCTATTGTTTTTATAAACAAAAGTATTGTAGGTGATCCTTTTGGATTTAATTATCATAACCTTTTTTTGTCAGTGTTCATAGTAATACCCATGCTAGAGAAGAAGTCCTTGAGGATTATAGTTTCTTACCTAGGTCATAGGGACTCTTTTCCATAAGAACAATATCATTGGAAAAAATAAGGAGGATGATGACTATACTAGCGAGAGTCAGACCAACACAACCTACATCCTCAGAACAATCTTATGAGTTATCAATATAGATGCCAAAAATGGTAGGGTATAGGGGCCAACTTTGCTTGACTCCTATATTACAGTTAATTTGTTCCAACCAGCCCTTAGTGTTCTTAAACTTGGCAATAACTTTCTCATATAGCCTTATTGCAACAATTGTTAATTCGAAAGGGACTTTAAGCTCTTCTAACCTATTCCAGAGGTTAGACCTGGGCACAATGTCAAAATATTTTCTAAAATCAACAAAACAACAAAGGAGATCAACTTTATCATTACAACACTCCTCTGTAATGATATTAAATGTAATGAGGTGGTCCACGGTGGAATGGTAGCCTTTGAACCCAACTTGGCATCTAGCTCTTTTTCCATGGCTTTCTAGCCACGTGTCGATCTTCTTTTCCAAAATAATTTTGTATCACTTAGCTAAAATGGGGATAATCATAACGGTCCTATAATTAGAAGGATTTATTTTATCCTGCTTTTAAAAATAGGTACAATGAGGCTTTCAGTACAAGGTTTTTGGAATCCTTGTTGGATAGATAAGTTGAAGAGCTTATGTATGTGAGGGATGAGGATAGGTACTCCAATTTTTAATATTTCATCTTTGTAACCTTTGATCTCCTTAACTTTTCCTTTTGAGAGCCACTTAACCCCAAACTTCATGTCTTCTATAGAAAACACTTCATCCTTTGTAGAGTTGTTTGGAATGTTGTCCATGATGTTAGGGGATTCATGCAGATTTTTAAGATACAAATTCTAGTCTTTCAAGGGAATCTTATTATTTTCTTTAGTTTTACAAGTTAGAATTTACGTCAAGAATTTATTAGGATCTTTCTTAAATAGGTGCAAAGTCTTCTCTTGCTTTCTATTTATATAGTCATTTTTTTTAATTTTTTTTTCTGTTTAATTAAGGTTGTGCATCTATTTATCTTATAATATTTTAAAGATGCATTGAAAGCATCCCTAATGTATTTTATAGAAATTTTACATTCATTATCATACCAAAGGTTAGTTGTACTATTTTTTTTTTACATATCACCTCAATAGAGATATTGTTAATTGAACTAGAGAGGGTTGTTGTAAATTTTTGATAGTCAGCTTCAATATTGTTCTGATACAATATGAGTTTTAAAGCATTGATTAAGTATTTTAAGAAGAGATCGACTTTATGTTTGTCAAAAAGTAAGTTCCTTTGGTTTTCAGAGTGCTCCTCAACAGATATTTTGTGCATGGAAAAGTTAAGAGTTAGGGTTAGAGGTATATGATTAGATTCAGGTCCGTGGTTATCTAAAAGATCAAATATTACTATTTGGTTCTATATGGGGATATCTGATATTACATGATCATCAACATTGCTACCCATCCCATGGATACAAGTCATCCTGTTATAATTTGACCACTTCTTTAGACCATTGCAAATTATTAAATCTTGAGAACTATAGAGCTTGAGTAACTCGGTACCAAACAAATTCTTGATCAGCTCTTCAGAGTTTCTTTTGTAAATATTAGCTAATACAAGGTCCTCATCTAGCCAAAGAGGAATAGGGTTGGAGTCATTACTTAAAATAATAGCTTGATTGGTTGTAGTTCTAGAATTAAAGTCTTCTAACAAGAGGATACTACCTTCATTTTTCATATTGTAGATATATTGCTCTAAGCTTTTGTAGGGATAGTTCTTATCTAGATTGCCTTTTCTATCAAAAGTAGAGTTAATAGGTGTGAAATAACATATTTCTATATAAATCTTCTTAGTGATAATATCATATATCTCCATCCATATGTATTGATTGAGAGGATATTTCTTATGAAGTTGGATGCAATGAGAGATGTTCATTTTTATGTAACATGCTATGCCTCAAATCCCTCTACGGAAGGACTTCTCGTTCCATGTGAACCACAAAACAAATCCTTCGATATTAGGGACCTTAAATTCTTCATGCTCCCAATTTTCAACCAAGATAATATTGTCAATATCACTCAAGATCCAACTTAGTGTAGGCCCTTTACTCCATGGAAAACCATGATAGTTCTAGAAGAGGATCCAGAGTGTCCTAAATTGTTATTTATCGTTATCGTTTTGGTCCCTATCCCTAATAATAGCCTTTCAATTCTGAATGATTTCCCATTTCCCTTTCTTCCTAGCTTCTTTTACCTTTTGAACTTCCTTCCTTAATTCATCTTCGTCCTCTAGAATGAGGTCTTCATTGATAAATGTTCTTGACTCTTTTAAGCTTGGATTTTTGTTGAGTATGTCATATTTATGGTCAATAGAGCTTACCTTAACCTGAATCAACCTATCTTTATGTTCAATTATTTTTCCCAACCTCTTTGCTTCTATGAGGAAAGTTGTCTCAATTTGTGATTTATTTTTTAATTATTCCTTGACAATTGTGAGGGTGTCCTCATCTTTCTACTCTTTTACACCGAAAATTATGAGGTTCAAGGATCTTTTGTTACATTCATGGTGTAATTCTATGATCTTGTTCATTTATTCTTTCATGGGTTTGATATCCAACTTAGGTTCCAAACGATGTATATCAAAATTGCTAATTATTTTTTCTTCAAGCCATGTAATCTTATCCCTAAGATTACGATTTTCTACGGCCTTTGCCTCCTGGGTTGATTTTTTTTTCTTGGATTTTTTTTTTCTATTTCTTGTAATATAGCATCAATTTTTGCAACTCCCTCTCCAACCCTAAAATTCTATTTTATATCTTTGTCTCAATATTGTTTTCAAAATATTTAAATTAATTATGAAGCATTGTTTGTCGGCTCCATTTTCAACTATGTTTTAAGTTTGGCTTCCCTCTCTTCTCTACGTTTTTATATTGATTCTATATGTTCATATAAATTTTCTAGGGTTGTTTTGTTAGGTCTCCCCTTGAGATTTTTTGGTATCTGGGGTGAATTACTCATTTTTTTAGAGTGCAAAGGAAATAAACCAATAAATAAGAAATACAGAGGGAACTTGTTTACCTGGTTCACGTAGGGTTTGAATCCATGGGTTCAAGAAGTTGAACCGATCCATCTCACTAGGTTTACTCAAAAGTTCCAATATTATTCACCGCGTAAGTTCCAATATTATCCACCACAAAATATTATTCACTGCAAAAGTTATAATATTATTCCACTACAGAAAATATTATTCATCTCAGAAGTTCCAATATTATCCACTGCATAAAATAGTATTCACTGCAAAAGTTCCAATATTATCCATCGGAAAAAATATTATTCACCGCAAAAGTTCCAATATTATCCACCGTAGAAAATATTATTCACCACAAAATTTCCAATATTATTCATTGTAGAAGGTCCAATATTATCCATCGTAGAAAATGGTATTCAACACAAAAGTTCCAATAGTAATCACCACATAAGTTCCAATATTATTCACCACAAAAGTTCCAATATCATCCTACACACATTTTAAATTATCATATTAGATATTTAAATTGTATTAATTCTTTTAATATTTAATTAATTTAATATTTTATAGTATGATATAATATATATCGAATTTAACTATATATATTTTTATATATTAACAACAAAATCAATAATTTATATAAAATAAATTCATAACTGTTATTGAATGTAGAGATCATAACTCTCCATGGAAGTTTAGTTATAATTATTTTTGAATTTTTTTTCCAAAGGAAAAAAAAAAAACGTATTTATATTGAAGGTGAAAATAAATACATTCATCAAGTGCATCAACACAATAAAAGTTGATCCTCCAAGTAGAGGAACTTAGAGTAATCTATTCAGCTAGATCTAGCATTCTTTCTAACAATTTATTTAGTAGGGATACTCCATGTATAGTAAAAGTCCACAAAAGTCCATACCAAAAGTTACAAAGACAAAGACTTAGCAATTAAAATTGACATATTACAAAGTAATAACACTCTTAAAAGTATTGAAGCATGAATCAAATCAGTTCTCAACCATCATCGAATTCTAGTAGTATAATTTGATTTTCAAGTAATAAAGTGCCTTGCTTAGAGAGATTTTTGGTTGTTTGGTTCAAATACTTAAAGATATGGGAAAATTCAATACGATAAAATAAGCTAGTGATCTCATGAAGATGGTATTCTAGCGGCCTTAAATTGATATTATGTACTTGGACATTTCCATATGCATGGTTGATGACCAGTCCATAACCTCCATATACTTGAAGAGTATCATATCCTCAACTTAGTGAGAACTTTAAAAGTAGGAAGAGAGCCATAAACTCACTGAAACTATTAGTACCCCTCCCTACAATTGCTTTGAGATGAAAGAAATGGTGATAAAAAAAATGTAGAACAAAACCACATCCATAGATAGTATCATGGCATGCACCATCAAAAAAGCACCATGGATTGGACTTGTCCACCCTAATCTCACTCACAAGCCTTGGTGGATTTTGAGTGGTATCAATATTATAATATGAGATTAAACCTAGGACCTAAGAAGAGTTTTTTAAATATGAAACAAATTGTTCCTCAAATAAAAATGAGTTACGTGCCAACTAGATACCCCAACATATCAATAAATGAAGTGCCTGAAAAGGCTTCAAGTCTGTGTTGGAGAACCATCTAGAGAAGAATCCTTATACAATATCCCTCTTTCATAAGTTTTTGAGGCGCAAGTGACCTTCAAGGTCCCTCCAAATTTGCTAAGAACAAGTACAAGACATAAAAAGATGCATAATTGTTTCCTCACTGCTCCTACAAAGAAGACAAATACCATGCCCCTTCTTGTTTATTTTTATTAATCTCTCTCAGGAAAGTACCTTATTATTAAGAGAAAGCCACATAAATATATAAAATGGTTTTGGGGGGATCTTTGACTTTCGAAATTTTCTTCCACCACCAAGCTTTATCATTTACCCCTAGACCAAATAGGGAAGTTTAGATGAATAACTGCCTCCAACCATATTTCTCCCCCAAATAAGTCCATCCTCAAGTGGACCAAGTCTAATATGTGTCCTATTGAGAGTGGATATGTATTTATTCCAATCACTATCCCACTCATCTATCAAACTTAATTCAACAATACTCAACCAACCTTGTGACCAGATGGTGGAGATTGTTGGATTTGACATTGAATTTAATGAAATTTTCCAAATCATTTGAAAATGGTAAATCAATTCTTTAGAAAGAAAGAAACTTTTGTCACAACCCATTATAGCATCAACAACTACTCTAAATTGCAATCTGTTGCCAACTTTCCAAGCTAGGAAAAGCCAATGTCATAGCATTCCATTGGTTTGAAGCATTATGGATGATTTTCCTTTCCCTCCTAATCCAATCCATCACAGTACCGTGAGTGATATAATTTTGAATTAAAATCCTTCTCCACAGACTCTCTTTAGTGAATGTATTCCATAGTGATTTTGTAGCTAGTGATTGTCCAAACATATGTATATCCTTTAGACCACACCCTCCTAATGTCGTTAAGGTTGAAACCTTTATCTAATTTACCTTGTGGGTACCCTTATATTCATTACTACCTTGCCATAGGAAGTTGAAACATACGTCCTAATATTTTTTAAGATTCATTTGGGATACGAGACAAAGTGTTCCAGTATACAGGAATAGCCTCCAACACAGAGTTTACTAGAACTAAATGGCCTCCTCTTGACAACCATTTGTTGCACCATTGTGAAAAAAAAATTCCACCTTCTCAATCATCCAATAACAATCATTCTTCACATAATTTTTTGGTTTCAAATAGAAACCCATATACTTTACCCCTTCATTGATGTCTAAACTCTGGAAGGGAAAATATATAGCAACAACTGAATCAAGTCAATCATTGAGCTTGTATGGACAAAGAGAAGATTTAGTCTCATTGAATTTCATTCACGTGGATATTTTATATAGGAGGAGAATATCCAAATAGGCGTTGAACTCTCAATCTGAACCAAAACAAAAAACAAAAAATTTCATCTACAAACAGAAGATGGGCGAGTCTCTCATACTTTCCAACCCTTATACCTTACACAATTTTCCTCCTTTTAGAATCAAACAAAGATATTATAAGACCTTCTACCACAAGAATAAAAAGGTAGGGGGGTAGAGGAAAACCTTGTCTCAACCCCCTAGAGGACCTAAAAAAAGCAGAGGCAACACCATTAATTAAAACTGCAAAACATGCCATAATCCATTTGACTACAGGGAGATAAAAACTAGTATGAATTAATGGTAATCTTATATAGAACCAAAATAACTTGTCATATGCCTTAGATAGATCAAGTTTGACAATAGCAACTGGATCATTTGAAAGATTGATAGAGTGAATTCCTTCTTTTGTTGTACCACTGGCTTCCTGAATATTCCTTACCTCTAGGAACTCAAATTGTTCTACTAAAATGAAATTGGAGAGAAGTGGTTTAAATCTTACTCTCAACACCTTAAATATGATCTTATAGAGATAGTTGCATAAAGAAATGGTCATAAATCCTTCAAATATTTTAGGGCGGTCCTCCTTGGGGATTAATGCAATAAATTTTTTATTAATTTTGACATAGACCTTCCCTTGCCTCTTGACTTCTTCAACCACTCAAAGTATATCCTCTCCCAATAGGTCAAAGAAATCAAGAAATAATTTGACTCTCCATCCATCTGGACCTGGACTCCTGTCCTTTTTAAAAGTGGACAATACATATAATAACTCCTCCTTTGTGACAGACCTGAACATCCTCTCATTATCCTCTTCATTCACTATCCTAGAAAATAGTCAAATGACCCTCAATATTTCACCATTTTTTCACCAATAGGTTTCTCAAATGTAACATCACCTGACCCCCTAGTTCTCATTTAGGTTGATGGGGTGTCAAAATTTTGATTTGTTTCCAACTAATTCATTTATCTAATTAGGCCTTTTATATTGATTATGCTTGCTTAGATCTTTCCAACGACTATAACCATGATCAATTCCGAGCTCTGGATCAAAATTTACATCCCTCTAAATTTTTGTGCCTTCATCGGCCAACAACCAAATCATTATCATGTGGCATCCACATGGCCGCTTATTAATCACACCATTTGATGTAGAAATCATACATTAGTCTCACGGGCCCAATCCTTTGGCCCACCTTCACCGTCGTCAGGATTTCTTATCCCAAATTTCACCCCACTAACAAAACTCCATCGATGATACTCCAATGGGTACCATTCCCATATCTGACGGTTCTAAGCTCTTGATCTCTACTGTCCATATCATATTGGCGATGCCAAATTACATGGATTTTATCATACGTCCCTTACCATGCGATGTGGACCTTACGATGGATCGACGACTAAGGTTTAACCTCAGCTATCCGTCGACCAACGACTGTCGTTAATCCCCGACTTCTGTCGTTGTCGGTGATTACTCCAGCATCATCGACACTTCTCGGTCAAACATGACCTTACTAACCTCCCATGCTCTGATGATGATTCTTTTGGATCTAAAAATCCATATATATTCATTAGATATCCTATGAGATCAATGATTGTCATTATCTTCGATGAGATCAATGGCCCTCATTGTCTTTCCTCTCCAGATCCTCATCAACCAACCAACAGGTGACACCTGTCATCCTAGGAGCACTATAGCCACCATTTTGGCATGCCAAGCTGGTGCCATTACGTCATCGTGTTGTCAACCTCCTCACTCCTCTTTTGAATCAGTCTCATAGGATTCAACGGTGGAGATCCTCTTGCTTAGTAGGAAAATCAACGAATCATGTTGTATCGTCGATGCTTGTGTCGTCGAAGTTCTGTCCTTATCCCAATTTACTCTCCTTACACCTCTGATGATTACATGCTAGTATCAACGATTTAAATTACACTTGATTTATCTGACCGATCAAGGGTCCAAATCTATTGCCCGTAGAGATGATGGTTGCGACTAAACCATGACATGTGGCCCTACCCAATTCTTCCACCTAGCTTGACATGTAGCACTCAGGCCACATCACTTTTCACCCCCTCAAATTTCCATAACGCATTTCCACGTGGAACAATAGCCACCTAAAAAGTGGACTGATGTGGCATACACATCATCGTTGATCGTCGATACATCCTTCTAGTTGTTGACACCTATCCTCTATGCAATGGGTGGGTGACATCATCCTTGTCAATGTGATGTCACCTTCCTTCTGGCCTCATTCAAATGAGACCCCTCAAGATCTATGGTCGGGATTATATATCAACTGGGCTCCAATGGATGGTTAGGATTTCTCCTCGGAGTCTTCCCATTGAAGTTCTCCAACATCATTTCCCCATAATGCTTCCATGGCTACATGATCTAACCAACAATTAGGATCCTATGACACCAACACTGATCAACGACCACAACAAAATCTCATTTCCAAGGGCTTGAACTCGACAGGAACCCACCCCTTATTACCTCGACCATTTACAGTTTGCCACGTATCTTCCTCATTCATATAATATCTTTTCGTTCGCATGATGTCAACATGACATCACCCTTCCTCTCAATCACGTCTAAGGGTTTCCATGTCAATCAATGGTTGCGATCACTTTGAAATATTCTTCGATAGATCGACGACTCTTGTTAGTTTGAAGTCTCATCCTAGCCTAACCATGGAATGCTCCAACGCTACTAATACGATCAACGGTTATGATTGATTTGTTGTTCCTAACTCGACGGTGATAATTATTTATGAGGAAAAGCACGCGATTTCATAGGTTTATCAGTACACTTCAAGACTTAGTCAATTTCTCAAGGTTTTATCAAAATTTACCCTCGGCTATTAGATTGAAATGGGACTTCACGACCAGGAATTCCTCTTGATTTCTTCTCATACCATACCCGACCTTAGAGAACCCTCATCCATTATAAGAAAACTATATTTTATTTACTCCTCGTCTCTCACTTGGGGAATTTCATCCCACAAGATTTCCATACCATAACAAAAACATTTACAGCCCCAAACTGTCGAATATTCCCCTATGTCATCATCTACTTGAAGGCTAACCCTACGTAAGAACAATTATAAGCATAATGCTAACAAAAAGTGTGTGTGTGTGTGTGTGTGTGTGTGTGTGTGTGTGTGTGTGTGTGTGTCTATATATATATAAACCTTTTTAAACAAGTGGAAACTACACAAAACACATAATTAATAATTTTGTGCAAATATAACACCACATATTCCATTCTGGTGGGAAATATTCATGGAGTATTTACAACAATGGAAACCCATGAAAAAAATCACATATTACAATTTATGTACAAGCTTAAGTGAAATTTCAACAACAATAACCATGGTAGAGAATGCATATTTTACAACTTTTGTGCCATTTTAACAGTAGTATGCTTAATGGTAAATAACATAGAAAATACCCAACACACGAGTACATAATTATTCATACAATAATTAAAACAAACACTTGATGAACACTTATTTGATATAATTATCCACCAACTGCATGCATACCTTTGAATTTCCTCCCAACCTTAGATTATGCTTCCCACAAATTGACAGCAGGTCACCCCCGAGCTGGGGCTTAAACTCCACTTGGAAAATAAACCTATCAAGACAAGGTCTCTCAGCATACATCCATAGCAGGGAGATGGTACAAATGATGAAGAGCATGATCAAATGATGGAGTCCTTGAATGAATGATGAGATCCTCCCCAAAATGAACTAAGGTTTGCTATGTTATTTGCATGTTCATGAAGTGTCACTTGTCACTTCTCAAACTCCCTTGAACCCACTTGGTGATTCATTCCTTCCTTTTTGGGAACTTAGGATAAATTAGTATATCCCACAAAGTGACTGTAGGAATTATTATTAAATATTTCCCTTGGATTAATCCCCTATGGCTTAGCTCCCTTCCTAGACCCTTATCCCCCCTTTCCATATAGTGGATTTAATCCCCTTAAACTCTTTCTTGTCAGGATGGTATGCAACAGTGATGTTTGTCCATTTAAATCAGAGTGGTATTACATAATACAAAATAGGCGCATTGGCCCCAAAAGTGCATGGCTCACCAACCTATGTACACAATTATTTACATTACAACCGAGGTATGGACTAGGGGTATTACATTCCCCTTCCCATTATTTATTCATTTTCCTCAGTGTAGTACACACACACACACACACACACAATAAAAAAATCAAAAGTTTACAAAAAGATGTGGGTACTCTACCCACATAACATCCTCATAATCCCAAGTTGCTTCTTCAAGACCGTACCAGGTCCATTGGACCTTTACTATATTTATGTCTTGATTCTGAAGCTGCTTGGTTTTCTAGTACAAAATGCATACTGGTTGTACTTGGAATTCTCCCTCTGACTCCACCTGAATTACATTCTAGTAAATAACATGATTAGTATCAAGTACATACATTTTAAGTAAATATACAGGAAAAAAATTATGAATATGCATGGATGCAGGTAATGCAAAAATATATGCTATAGGGCCAATCATTTCTAGGACTTCGAAGGGTCCACAATATCTTGCTGCTAGTTTTGAATACTTTCCCAACCTTAGGGAACTTCTCCTTTCTCTTACTTTCAAAAATACATGATCACCTACTGAAAATTCTCTAGGAGTTCTATGTTTATCAACATAACTTTTTTTCTTGTCTTGGGAAACTTTCAAGTTCTATTTTATCTTCACTATTTGATCCTCCATATCTCTGAGCAAGTCTGACCCAACTATTTTCATATCAACTGGATTGTCCCAGCTTACCGGTGTGTTTCATCTTATTTCATAAAGTTCCTCGAATGGGCTCATCTTTAAATATGCTTGGTACCCATTGTTATAAGTAAATTCAACCGGGTGTAAATAATCCTCCCATTTTGAGGGTTTGTCCATGACATGCATTCTCAGCATGTCCTCTATTACCTGATTAAGTCTCTTTATTTTTCCATCTGACTCAGGGTGATAAGTTGTGCTGAAATTTAGATCTGTCCCAAATCTTTTGAATAACCCCTTCCAAAAATTCGATGTGAACTTGGGATCTCTATTCAACACAGTTGTCTTAGGTATACTATGAAGTCTGTCTACTTCCTTCAAATAGATATCAACAATGTTGGATTCTTTGTGAGTTAACTTTACAGGAATAAAATGGGAAACTTTAGTAAGCTTGTCTACAACTACCATAATGGAGTCATGTTGTTTGGCAGTCCTGGGCAGCTTAGTAATGAAATCCATGGTTACAACTTCCCATTTCCACTTAGGAATGGGAAAGGGTTGTAAAAAACCAGTTGGGTGTCTTTCTTCCATATTGACTTTTTGGCATTCAAGACACCTAGCAATGAAATCTACAACCTCGTTTTGTATACCTGGCCAATAATATTTCTTTTTGACAGCTGCAATTATCTTTTGGTATCCTGGGTGTCCATTATAAGACACTTTATGCATTTTTGTTAGTAGCATATTTTTGTAATCTTGTCTACAACTACCATAATGGAGTCACGTTGTTTGGCATTCCTGGGTAGCTTAGTAATGAAATCCATGGTTACAACTTCCCATTTCCACTTAGGAATAGGAAAGGGTTGTAACAAACCAGTTGGGTGTCTTTGTTCTGTCTTGAATTTTTGACATTAAAGACACCTAGCAATGGAATATGCAACCTCCTTTTTCATACCTGGCCAATAATATTTATTTTTGACATCTGCAATTGTCTTTTGGTAGCCTGGGTGTACATTATAAGGCACTTTATGAATTTTTGTTAGTAGCATATTTTTCAGCTCCTAAACATTTGGCACATAAATTCTGCCCCTGTACATGAGGAATTCATCCTCACTCAGCTCATAGTCCCCTTTTTTTGTGGCATTTTTTCATGTTGTACCTTTTCGTTTATTTCTACATAAATCTGGTCCTATTTTGAAGCCTCTAAAATTTTGTTCTATAAATCAGATTTGCACATGCTAATAGTTGCAGCGTGCATTTCATGCACCCTCCTGTTGAGTGCATCAACTACATTATTCTCTTTACCCTTGATATGCTTAATATCAAAGTCATATTCACTAAGAAATTCTAACCATCTGCTTTGTTTCGCATTCAGGGTTGGTTGTAAGAATAAATATTTCAGACTACTGTGGTCTATTCTCAACTCAAACCACTTTCCCATGAGGTAGTTCCTCCACATCTTCAAGGAATGAATAATAGATACCAACTCCAAATCATGAGTGGCATATAATATCTCATGTTCTTTTAGCTTCCTTGATTCATAACACACCACATGGCCATTCTAACTAAGGACTCCACCAAGCCCTTCTTTGCATGCATTAGTGCATACTATAAAATCTTCATTAGGATCAACAATTTTCAAGATAGGTGCACTTGTCAATAAGATTTTCAAGTGTTGAAAGCTTCTTTAACACTCAGGTGTCCACTCAAATTTCACACCTTTCTTTTGTAGAGATGTGATTGGGTGTGCGATTCTTGAAAACTCCTCAATGAACCTCCTATAATAACCCACAAGACCCATGAAGGACCTCACCTCATATACATTTCTTGGTGTTGGTCATCCTTCGATGGATTTTATCTTTTCCGAATCTACTATTATCCCTTCCTCTAATATGATATGCCCCAAATAATGAATCTACCTCTGGTAGAAAGAGCATTTTCTCAACTTGGCATAAATTTGATGCTCTCTCGGTACTTGGAGCACACTTCTCAAGTGTGACTCATGCTCTTCTTCATATTTGGAATAGACAAGAATTTCATCTAGAAATAAAATGACAAACTTATCCAAGTATCCTCTGAATACACCATTTATTAAACACATGAATACAGTTGGTGCATTTGACAATCCAAATGGCACCACTATAAACTCATACCTTGTTTTGAAGGAAGTTTTGATAATGTCTTCTTCTTTAATACTCACTTGGTGATATCCAGATATGATATCAATCTTGGAAAATACCCTTGCATATTTCAATTGATCAAAGAGGTCATATATCCTTAGCAAAGGATATTTATTTTTTACAATTACTTTATTTAGCTGCCTAAAATAAATGCAGAGTCTCAAGGTACCATCCTTATTTTTCACAAATAACATCGGTGCACCCCAAGGTGACACACTTATATATATATATACCCTTTCTTCAGAATTTCTTCAAGCTGCATTTGTAGCTCCTTCAACTTGGTTATGCTCATCCCGTAAGGATCCTTGGATACAAGGGATGCTCCAGGAATTAGATTAATTGAAAAATCAATATCCCTTTTGGGTGGTAATCTGAGTATTTCTTCAAACACATCTTCAAATTCTTTTAGGACTGCATAATCCTCAATGTTTGGCACCTTGTCCTTAGGAACTTCCTCCATATGTGCTGCAAATATTTGACATCCCTTTCTGAAACTTTTCTTCAACTGCAGGGATGAAACTTCTCTTATAGTTACAGTTCTTGGAATACCCTGTACTTTTCTCAAGTTCCCTTCCTCATCCAAGCAAATAAAGGCTTTATTGTAATAGTCCAGAATAACATGGTTCTTTTCCAGACAATCCATACCAATGAGGTAGTCATAAGAACCCAAGGGTATGATGTTTAGCTCTTCTTTGGTATTCATCCCATTCATGTTCATTGGGAATGCCTTAACAATTTCATTAATTTTCCTTTTAGTTCCAGTAGCTAGCTGTAACAACCAAGGTTTTTCAATTTTTCTTTTTGGAAAATGAAACCTTTCTACCATATTAGAATCTAGATAAATATGACTAGATCCTAAATAAATTAAAATAACAATAGGTTGGTTGTTGATCTTACCTTTTACTTCAATCATGTGAGACTAAAATTCATCCTACTTGTTGTCTAGGGATGCATAAATTCTTAGTACATTTTTGTCCATATCTTCAACCATTTCATCCTGTTGTACATTGTGTAGAACCTTCAATTTTTCAACTCTAAGAGGACATTCTTGTTACATGTGGTCTCCATTACAACCCCAACACTTTATGGGTTGTTTCCTTGGTCTTTGTCCCATGGTTTCATCCATCCTAAGCTCTTTGGAAACTAGTTGTCCTTGAGTATTATTTCTGAAAAATGGGGGTTTGTTTCCCTTCTTCCTCTGCTCCATCTTACTTTTGTTTTTGTCTTTCCAATCCTTTAGGAAAGTTGGTCTTCCACTATGTTGATCATAAATACATTTATCTTTTCTTATGGCTTCTTCTAGTGTCTTGGGATAATCATACTATAGTTTATCATTGATAAATGATGGAAACCCACTTAGGTATCTTTGAATCTTCACATGTGCATCCTTGATAAAAGGCACATATTTAAACAACTCTAAAAATATTTGTTCGTACTCGTCAATGGTCATGCTTCCAAGTTTGATTGCAATGAACTCTTTCATTTTCCTATCATAGTAGTGTTTGGTTAAATATTTCTTTTCAAAAGATCTCACAAACTCCTTCCAGGTAACCTTCTTCTCATCAATGTGTTGTACTTGTACAAATTGATCCGACCACATTGATTCTTTTCCTTTAAGTTGGTAAATTGTTATTCTCCCTTATGCCTGAGAGGAATAATTATGTAGTTGAAAGTATGTTCTCATACCCAATAGCCAGGTCTCTACATCCTCTGTTGGGTATGTGTTATATTCTTTGCACGAGTAGTAGTGTTTAAGCGTCTGCGGCAGGCACGCAGGGGGGTGCAGGGGGGCGGAGCCCCCCGCGCGGGGGTTTGGGGGTAGCACCCCCGATTTTTTTTTTTCGAGACGACATATTTCCGGGACCACATGATATTAGGTGTTTTTTGGCACATGGTTTTTTGCCAATGGTTTTCTATTTCCGGTTAAGGAATTAGGGTTTTGGACTAATCCAGGTCATTGGGTTAGGGTTTTGGATGCCGCTAGCTCCTATATGTATATTGTATTGTAAACAATGTAACACAATGTATGAATAT